>QEPC01014630.1:617178-649925 GCA_003113815.1 Sphenodon punctatus
GGAGGCATGGGATATGTGGCTCCAGGCTGAGGTGCGCCTGGAGTGGAGGCAGGAGCACCGGGAGCACAGCAGGCAGGTGGAAGCATTCAGGCAGCTGGAGCAGGCCATCACAGGGATGGTGCAGGAGCACTCCACCAAAATGGACAGTTCCCATGATATTGGGACCTCCTTGCTCCTGCACGTGGGCACCATGTGTGCCTATGTGATGGCAGCTGCCCCTACAGGCACCCTGCCTGTCCAGGGCCCCATGCCGGGCCCCTCAGTGCCCCCACCCCATCCCCAACCGCCCCAGCCACCCCCACACCCACAGGGGGGAAGAGGGAGGGAAGTGTGAGGTGGGGGGCACTATAGGGGGCAGGGCACGGCTGGGGTGGAGGGAGAGGGGTCGGGTGCACATGCACACATGGTTGAAATAAATTGTGGTTGCACTATATTGCCTCCCGTTCCCATTATTGGACGACAGGGGTGGGGTGGTAGGGTACCGGACCGCCTCCCGTGTAGGGGCTGGGCCAGGGAACCCCCGGGCCCGAGCCGGGTTGTTGCAGCCCTCACACCTTGGCCTCTCGGCTGATATGCCTCACCAGGGCGTCCCTGATGCGCTTGGCATAACGGTACTACCTGGGGTTCTCAGCGTTCACATACAGGGGCAGCAGGCCGGGGGTCAGTTGGGCTCAGGGTATTCCAGGGCTGCCCCCTCGCACACGTTGTGCAACACACAGCAGGCACCAATCACCAGGGCTGAGGTCTCCACAGTGTAGTCTAGCTGCCCAGCGAGGCTCCTCCAGTTCTGCTTGAGGGCCCCAAAGACTCGCTCCACCACGGTCCTGCTGGAGCACAGGCGGGTATTGTATAGTACCTCCACAGGGTTGTGTTCGACTGGGTAGACCTTCATTAGCCACCGGGTGAGTGGATAGGCAGGGTCATCCAGGATACAGGGGGGCATCGATACCCCCTTGATCCAGGTCATCCCCATGTCAGCAAAGCCCCCCCAGGACCGCTCTATGGTGGTGGGGGCCCCGGGGTGGGAGGACAGTTTTGCTGGCCCAGTGATGGCCTGGGTGGGCCCAGGTCCTGCCCCCAGTCGGCCGGGCCTACCAATGCGATGCTGGTGTCCATGGGCATACGATTGGGTGCACCTGCTGTCCTCACATGGGGCCTCGCGCACATATGGGCGCGCGAGGCTGTGCATTCCTTGTGCAGCTACATGCCTTCAGCCATCACCCCCCCCTCCCTGTTTGCAACACCGTGTCCTTGCCGTCCTGATTAGCCGTCCTGTTTGGGCGCTTGTTTTGTGCAGCTGTGCCGGGTCTGCACCCCACGCCTCGCTCTCTTGCTATACAATGTTGCAGCCCGTGGCCTCCTGTCCTGTCCTTGGGACCCCTTGGAGCCCCCCCGGCCCTGGAGGGTATGTGTGCCCCCCTGTCCATGGTGTTATTCTCCCTGTCTAGCTGGACCATGGCTGGTTGTGCATCCACTGGGCTCCCACTTCCCAGCCCTCATGGGGCCCCGCATAGCTGGACCTTCCACGAGACCATGTCCCTGTGTGACCTGTGGCATACCCCAGCTGTGCAGCTGCTCCTGGATTGCCTGGACAGCCATTCAGGTGCTTATGTGAGCCTGAGCTCTGGTCTTCAATACTTCAGCTATGAGGCGAGCGCTCGTGATTGCCGGCTGCATTCGGAGACTCTGGGGCTGGTGCCCTTCCCCGATGGGTGCATCCCAGAGATGCAGTGCTCTCATGTGGCCTGGTCCACGGCTGAGACCAAGTCTGCACTGTCTGTGTGCAGCCTAGCCACCTACACGATCTGCCTTGCAGAGGGGGGCCCTGCCTTGGCCGTGTCCTACTTTGGCTGCATTCACGGGGCCCGTGGGTACCAGCGCCCTCGTGGGGTGGTGTATCACCAGCTGTTAGAACTGGGACAGCTTCCGTGACCCCCTGCTGCTGACTGCTGTGTGTCCGAGTCTACCGTGTCAGAGCTGTCGGGCATATGGTCCCGTTTAGATGTGCAGTTGGGGCTGTCCATGCAGCATCCCCTTGAGGTCTACTACCTGATCGCCTACCACATGTCCTTGTTGGGATACCACTGGGGCATAATCCATTGGCCCCACCTGGTTCATCGGGCCGGGCACCCAGCCCCTGGGCCCGTTGTGGCCCCCAGCAGCTGACTGTAAGTCCCGGTGCACCTCCCGGCCCCCCGGTTGCCTGCCCCCGTGTGGGCTCCCACCCCTGCCTGGGGGTTGGTTTCTGCTGGCTGCTCCCTCCCTGATGTCTCTGCCATGCTGCTGTGCTGCCTGCTTCCCGGGGTGCTGCTGCCCCTGCCTGTGGTTCTGGTCCCTCTCTGGTCCCCACCCCCCGTCTGCCTCAGCACCTGGTGTTCCCCTCCATGGTTGCCTTCCCTGGTGCCTGGGTCCGGCACTCTGCATGGCCTCACCAACCCGCCTGTGTCCAGAGGACTGTTCCCACCCACCAGCACTGCCACCTGCGGCCCCAGCCCCCCACCCTTGGATGCCTGTGTGACCTCAGGGTTCTGGGGCCCCTGGACTGCCCCTCCTGCCTTCCTCCGGGGGTGTGTGTGTGTCCTTGGACCTGCTGTGCTGCACCGGCTTTCCTGCCTGCCCTCCATCGGCCCCTCTCCAGGGTGTGAGGTCTGTGTGTGCCTCCTGGACTGTTCTCGGCCCATTCGCTTTGCCATGTGGGCTCCCGCTGTGCCTTGGTCCCTAGCTCCTGGGGCCCCCCATTCCGGGACTGCCTGTGTTGCTGTGGGGGTGCCCGTGCGGACAGTTCTGCTGTGGGGGTTGTGGTTGCTGTTGTCTGTGTCCTGCCCTGCCCCTGTGCCCTTCCCCCCACTCTTCCCTGTTCCGCGGCCCCCCCTGTACCCGGTGTGCCTTGCGTGTTGTCCGGGTGCCTGTGTCCCCCTTCCCTTCCCTTCCCTTTTGTGTGTCTGTGTGTGCCCGGGCATGTGCTTGTGCTATGTGTTCCACTGTGCCGCCGCTGTCTGTGTGCCTGTTGTGTGTGGTACCTGTCCGGCTCTTCTCCCTCTTCCCCCTCCCTTCCCATTTCCCTTGTGTGGGCGTTCCCTTTTGTGCCTTTTGGCTTCGTTTGCCCACAGGCGTCCATGTCTGTGTCCTGCCCCTGCCCAGTGGATTCTGGGTGTTTTGACCACGGCTGGGAATCGGCGTCATGTCTGTTGCACTGCCCCGGCCCGTGATCTGTCAGTCTGATTCCCTGCCATGGTCCCGGTCCCATCATGTCTGTTCAGGGCTTTTATTCACCCGGGGGGTGGTTGTTCGCTTCACCCACACCGGGAATCCACTGTGGTGAACCGGGCGCCCGTAACGTCTGAAATCACCCAATATCTCCAAAGGAAAGTTAGTTCCCATTAACCTTTATTTTTTTTAATGTGGCCAGAAAGGCCCAGGGGATAGAAACATACCCCAATTGATTTTACCTTAGGATTGATTTATACACCGGTCTGGAATAGAAATCTACCCCATCACATTTCATGTTAGTTTACATGTTCAAGCAATTTAAGTGCCAAAGGCTGGGGTAAAAATCTGCCCCAAGAAACCAGCTACATTGAATTTTTTACAAGGTCCAGTGAATAAGTCTCAGCTGGTGTGTGTGTGTGTGTGTATTGATGAAGTTCTACTTCAGTGTATGCTGTTCACCTAAACACTACAGAAGTGGAGTAGTTACTTTGATTTAATTAAATCAAAGGGTGAAAATAAATATGCAGCTGGCATGATGACTACATGCTCTGGGATGGGGGGCTGGTCCTGGCAGCGTCAGATCAGTGCACACAACACACACATGCCTGACCAGGATGACCAGCAAGTCCTTCCCCGGCTCCCTCCTGGTGCAGGAAATGGTACAGACGTGTGGCCCCTGGTGCATCTGCTATGGCCTGTGTTAGCCCACCTGAGCAGCCCTTGGTCCACACAGTGGGTCCAAAATCATCTGGGGGACCACCCACATCCAGGCCAGCTGTCTACCCAGGTTGGGGCAACAGTGGGCCCATATCTGGTGGCCTGTTAATAAATGTGATGGAGAGTTGTTGGCCCAGGCAGGCCTTAGCGGGGGCCCTTCATGTTTATTATCACCCAAAGTAATTATTTCGGTTTACACTGTTCGCCGGAACACTACCAAAGTGCCATAATTACTTCAGTTTACTTCTGCTCATTGGAACAGAAAACACTAACACCATAATTTCTTGAGCATTGTCATTCTTGGATTTATCATTCTGTATGGAAAAGTATTAGTTGCTGTGTAACAAAGATTCCCAAATGGTGGGTCGGTACCCTCAGTAAATTTGTGCCATCTGAGAATGGGGCTCCAAACCCAGCTGATGTTTGATGTACTCAGTCTAGGGTCATGTGAGAAAAAGGTTTAGAAACCATTGCTATATCTATTCGATTGTGTGACTCAAATGGCTGCAAATTTCACTCCTTTGCCAAGCTCAGTAAGTGTATAGGGACCTAACATTAATTTGTCTCTCCTCCTCATTTTAATCCATTTATTATATATATTAAGGAGCAGTAATGCTCTCACAGAGCTAACACAAGTTAACTTATCCTTTGTTTTCCATGACAGACATAATACTTCTGAACCCACAGCTGCAACTGCAATAAACAGAATCATCATCAATAGCAACCATAACATGGGAAATCTAAACTATGGGGTAGGGTGAGGATGCATGAGAGTAATACTGATGCCTATAGTTTCCCAGGCATGGAAAGGTCAACAACAGAAGTGGGACAAGAAAAGATATTTAGATGGAAAGGAATTCTTATTCAGAAAAAGTGGAGTTAATCTCATCTGGCAGGGAAAGGATCGAGGAGACAAGTTGTGAAAAGTGTCAAACACAAACAAGGAGGCAAGACTTTTACTGGGAGTGGCCAGAACAGAGATTTAGTACTGGAGTAGAATTGAACATGGGGGCTAGGTCTGAAGAATACTCTAGCACAGTCCTAGTAATGTGTACTATTGGGTTACTTAGTTTACACTCTCTGCCTTTCTCCTTGCTTGTTGGAGGGGGAGCTGACACCACTTTTCTTAACAAATCTCAGTTCATACATATTGTGCAAGCCTGTGAAAGTGATCCTGAGACCTCTATGTTTGCCTATTTTGCAATTAAATCAGAAGTTAGAAAAGAAAAATATCTCTGGCTACCGAAGCTACGATTTTCAGTTGACCTGTTTACACTGTAGTTCTTCCAAGTCCTAAATAAAATAGTATTGAATAGCAGAAATGCTTGACTAGAAACCAGCTATGTTTACAATGTCAGCACCTTTAATTATGACATAGTTTGTTTCTACAAATATAAATTTAGGTAAAATATGCATGTTTTTAAAACCCCTGCATTTACTTGGCCAATGAATCTCTTATTCTAACCTCAGTGAATTAAACAGAGTTACACAAAGAATGAATTTGGCTCTTCATATTACTGGTGAAAAATGATGAGTTTTATGTCAAGCTGTTTTTTTATGAACTTGAATCCAATTTCTAATCATCCAGATTGCCCTGTACAATAAACTCTTGATTATGACTGCTGGTGTTAACAGTAATAAGACACGATGATATGTAGCACAATTTTCTTCATTCATCTCTTCATTCTCCTACTGCTCCTAAAAAAATCTTTAGATCTTTCTGCTAGCTTTGTTTCAAAAAGTCATGTAAAATTATTGATATTATCAATCGTGTCACATATTCACAGAGCACATACAGTATTTTGTTGATTGCCATGTGGTTTGTGTTTGGACAGAGTACTTCAGTTCTTTTGAATGTTCTAAAAAGTTGGCTTTGTTGAGTTCAGGAAACTACAGCCACTGATTTCTCTTTCTTCTGGAGTCATATAAAGTGGAGTTTCAGAAGCTGATGTGCATTCTGGGTACTACTTAGTCAACATCCCTTTCACGTGTCTGCATTTCAAACTTTCCTCTTCCAGTGTCCATTAAAGAGGATAAGGAAATCAAATGTTTGCACTCGGTCTTAATGAAAAGATCGGAGGAGGCTCACCTGGTCCCAGACCTGCTGACTTTTCATCGGGCTTGTAAAACCTGGCTGTTCCACCAGACATTTGGTGGAGGGGACAGGTGGGGGAGGGATGGGAGAGGAGGGAAGTGAAGAGGGAGATGGGACAAGCGGGGGTTATATTATGTCTAAGATTGCGTGCGGATTTTGGGAAGGACTGCCAATGGCAGGGCCTCCAGGTGAATTACCAAAAAACGAAGATCTTGGTTTTTGCAAAACATTATAAAGTCTATCCCTGGTCATTGAACAGCTATCGAATTGCCCAGGTTTGTACGTTCAAATACCTGGGTTTGGTCTTTGTCTCAAATGGATCATGGTCCTCTCATGTTTGCTCGGTCAAAGTGAAGACTCAAGCTAACACCCAGGCGATACAAAGGTTTTATTTTTCTAAGGGTGGTCGGTTGGTTTCTCCTGCTTGCCTGGTTTATGAAAGGAAGGTTCTGGCAAAGATGCAGTATGGGGCCCAGATTTGGGGCTATTATGCTGCTGCTACGACCATGTTGGAACCCATTAGAAACAATTTCCTGAGGAAAATCTTTGGGGTCCCTAGGGTACCCCTGCTGCCCTTATAAATTTGGAGCTTGGTCTTTCTTCCATTGAGGCTATATTCAAGAAGTGTGTCTTGAGCTATGCCTTGAAACTGGCTCATGGTCCCCCTGATAAAATCTTGTCTAGGTGCTTCAAGGCAGCACTCGGCACTTCTGATTTCCCCTGGATTACATATATTAAGCAGTACATGTGCAAGCTGGGCCTACCTCTTTTCTTCCTGACTTTATTCCCACTGAAATGGGGGTTAAAATGTTGTGCAAAAGAATTGTGGATACTGACCTGCAAAGCCTGAGGAGCCGAGCTTGTCGTGCTCATTCTACCCCTTTTTTTCAATTTGTTCTCCCCCCCTAAGGATGGGTACAATTATCTGAAGGAGATTTCTGATTTCCGTCTGAGACGGGCCATTACTGCCCTTCGTTTTCAATCCTTTCTATCTGCTATGACATTGGGCAGATATAAAGGGCTTCCCTATGCCTCAAGGTTCTGCCCGTGTGGATTGGGTTTGGTTGAGGATTTCCCACATTATTTTTTGTTTTGCCCTTTGCATACAACTGCCCGTATAGAACTTTGGCAACAGTTAGGTTATGCTGTTGATACACCTTTCCTGAATCTTTTGTTGCATTGCCTCTCTGATAGATCTATAAAGGTCTCATTGGCAGTTGTGAAGTTTGGTCTAAGAGCGGAGGCTGTAAGAGCGAGATACTGACCATCTGTAGATGTGGCACCTGAGTTTATGGATTTAGCCTAGTGACTAATATTTTATTAGTTTTAGGGTTGTATTGTCTGTTACTTATGGCTTATATGGTTTGTATTGTATTTTGTTTTTGTCTTGTCAATTGAATTATTATTGTTATTTTGTGTTTATTGTTGTAAGCTGCCCTGAGCCACCTGTGGTCGGAGAGGGCAGGGTATAAGGGTTTTAAATAAATAAATAAATAAATAAATCTTTTAAAAAAACAAGTCATGTAATGGGAATATAATCTACAACTCCTTTTAAAATCATAGCTGAATGTTCTTCGTAATCATAATCATAAATACTTTCTTGTCCAGCAATTATGCTATAGCAATATTACAAATATACAAATATCAAAACATAACAGCTCAAATAAAAAAAATTCAGATGCAATGGGTCAAAACCACCCATTTAAATTAAAACGTAACCACAGCCACAGATTAAACTCTTCTTCAATTAACCAAGAAAGTAAAAAAGTAGTACTTAGTCCCATGTACAATATCCTCCAGCCAAATAGCTGCATACACTGGTCCAGGGATATATACCCTGATTAGAACTTGGCTTCTTTAGCTAGCTCTCCTCCTTTCCACAAGTAAAAGAAAAAAGGCAACTGCTTTAGTTAATTTTAAGTCAGAGGTTTCCGTCAAGGAGATCATTTTCTCCTCGAGTGAGAGAGAGGAGTTAACAAATAAAGGGTCAATCCATACTGCTCTGAGGTCGTTATAATAAGGGCAGTCAAATATGACATGCGATAGGCACTCCACTACACAATCATCACAGGTACAAGTTCTGAGATGGTACGCCAAGTCCTCTCTTCTGCCTTTAACTACAGCTGTATTAAATAAATTAAAATGCAGTAAAGTGATCTGTCTCCTAAGTCTTGGATCCAAGATCTGAATTAAGTAGTTCTCCAGGGTGACATGCTGCTTGATTAAAGGATATAAAGGGCTGTCCTGTTAGATCTTACTGCAGCCAATTCTTCCTCCACAGCACAACACTTAACCTGATACTTGATCTCTAATTTATCCAAACGGATCTCCAAAGGCTCAGTTCCCTCTGAGGAAAAAGCAAAGGCTGCCAAAAGTTTTCAAATCCAGGCAGCCCACAGATATGGTGTACTGCCTGTATGGTTCCTTTGCTCACTGAAACATTGTGCTGCCAAACGCGAGCACTGGCCCCGCACCAGCTTCTGCCAGAAAGACAATGCTCTGATATTTGATCGAACTGATATTTTCAGGACACCTGTTTTAGCTCGCAAGAGCGGTAGAGGTGTTGCTCTTGGGGCTTTAAGAATGGTCCGTAAAAAATAGTTTTGTTGGAGTTCCAAACTGTTTTGGAAATCCATATTCGTAATTTCAGCTCCAAACAACAATTGTGGCAGGACTTTCTTTGTAAAAATATCAATGACTTGCCCAATCGATGCTGCTGGGGAGGAACAGTATAGGTGCAAAATAGCACCAAGCATCTGCATTGCCTTTGCCCTTAACATCTCATAACTGGCTCTCCAGGACTGAGAGGCTGCAAATACCATACCGAGATAGGTGTAGCAAGATGTTAGTGCTACTTCCTGAACCCCTAACTTCCAGCAGAAATTTGGGCGAGATGTTCCATAACACATTATATTGGATTTGGTAAGATTGACTGTAAGTAGATTTTCAGCACAGAAGCAATGCAGGACATCCAAGCTTTTTTGAAGACCTTGTTTAGTTTGGGACATTAGGACAATGTCGTCTGCATATAGGAGAATAGACAGCGGCCTGCCTTCAATAATGGGAGGTGTATGATTCGCAGCATTAACCAATTGCACCAAATCATTAATAAACAGATTGAACAGAATCAGGGCCAGTAAGCATCCCTGTCTGACTCCCAATTGCAAGGAAAAGGAATCAGTTATACTTCCGCCAGGGCCGGTTTTGAACACTGCTCTAGTGTTTTCATGCAGTTTGACTATTACCTCCAGTAAGCATGGGTTAATACCCATTTTTGCCAACTTGTTCCACAGAATTCTTCTAGGAACAGAGTCAAAGGCTTTCGAGAGATGTATAAATGCAAAATTCACTTTTCCTCTCCTAACATGGGCATATTTATCTATAATATGAGTAAGAACAAAGCAGTTGTCAGTTGTCGATCTGCCCTGATGGAAGCCTGACTGCTCCTCCGCCAAAAGGGTCTGTGTTTATGGATCCATTGGTCTAAGGCACACAGTAGTCCACGGGTGTATATTTTACTAATGATTGGCAAGAGGCTAATGGGCCTATAACAGGCTGGATCTCTTGGGCTACCTCTTTTAAATATAGGTACAATAACTGCAAGAGACCAAAACCAACATATACTTTTGGTCTGGTTAATGGTGGTAAAATAAGATGCTAAAACAGGGGCCCACCAGTTAGCATGTTCTTTAAATAATTCAGGGGGATACCATCTGCACCTGCAGCTTTACCAGACTTTAATCTGCTAATACTTTCATAAACCTCCCTGACTTGAATGGGAGGGAGAGGCTGAAGCAAAGAATTGTCAACTGTCACGGCCAGCAACATAGGGTGAAAACAGACATGATGCTAACCACCCTTTAACCACCCTTGGTGGTTATTTATGCATTTTGCAGGGCTGTATTGGTGCCCTATGCAGCCCTGAAACATGCATAAATGACCACCAAGGGTGGTTAGCATCATGTCTGTTTTCACCCATAATCAAAGGGAGTACAAATCACATTAAAGGAATCAGAGAAGAGTTCTGAGTAGAAGATCACCCAGTGATCATCAGCAATACAGGAAGGGTCAGAGATTCTGCCTCCACGATACCAGCTACGGACAAGTCTCCAGAAACCGGTCAAATCCTGTAGTCTTGCCACAGTCTTGAGCCCTGCCCACAGCTGGGAGACCCTGGCAGTTTTTTTGATCCTCAACAATTTCTGGTACTCTCTTCTTTTTTGAACAAATAACTCCCAGGCCTCTCTTAGATGATACCTACTCTAGTTTTTCTTACATGTAACCAGTTGGCTCTTTGCTTGCCTACAATCACCATCATACCAATTACTATTATGCTTCTTCCCCAGTACATGGAGAGAGCCTTGCTTGGTGATATGAGGTGTTATAAAATCAGTTATAGAGCGAAACAGACTGAGAACATCGGAGGGATTGGAAGCCTTAAAAATTGCATCTTGGAGAATAAGCAGACTACTTGCATTCAACATACGAGAAACCCTAAGAGAAACTTGAGCATCCCATTTAATAGGGAGTCTCAGGTGCAATGATATCTGGTTGCAGGGCTGAGGCTGATGGGAAATAGAGATAAATTTCAGGTTAATACAGAGAGGAAGATGATCACTCTCAGGTATCTGTAGTATTTTACGATCAATTACAGTATCGAAAATTTCTGGGGGTGTCAGACAATAGTCAATAACACTAATTCCTAAGATGGATTCATAGGTGTATTCTTCCATTGATAACCATTAGACCTGTACTCACCAGCAGTTGCAGTAATCGCTCCCCACTCTGGTTTCCCACTCTGGATTAAAATCTCCCCACTCTGGTTTAAAATCTCCTGTTACAATTAACTTATCTCTGGCATATACCTGAGAGAGCATCTCAATCCACCCATCTAGTCTGTCCCAGATAGCAGTTGAATAGTAGTTTGAGGTATATGGTGGGATATAGATGTTAAGTATTAAATAAGTCCCCACAGGTAATCCTATCACTTCTACTGCTAAACAGTTGGAAAGACTAACTGGGACGGGCTTAAGTTCCACTTCCAGTTTGGTCAAAATAAGTATCTCAACACCCCCAGAAAGATGACCTTTTTCCCCTTTCCTCCTACCTGGAGCTAAAAAAAATTGAAAGACCGGCATAGAGAGGGCATCCCCATCTGCTTGAGATAGCCACGTCTCCTGCATACAAACAATTTCAAAGGCTTGTAAAAATTCCTGGATCTCCCAATTTGGCTTTAAGTCCCTTCACATTCCAGGATAAACAGCTAATGGTACAAACCTGAGAGAGTCAGGTTGACAGACAAGATGTAAGGAGCGGAGGTAAGACCTGCCATTGAGGCTGAATTAAGCCAATCACCTTCTTCCAATTGATTATTCAATTCTGGGCCTTTCATTCCTACCTCAGATGGGGTCTTATAAATGACAGTTTGGTCAAGGGAGGAGAGCTCCAGTGAATCCGCTTCCTCCCCCAAGGCCTGGCCAGCACATTCATATGCCTCATCTAAAGCCAGTTCCAAGGCTAAGGAATAGAGAGAGAATGGATCGTCATCACTGCCAGTTACCTTAAGGGGAGAAGAGTCAATAATGCCCTTGATATCTATTATCTACAGAAACAGATACTGCAACCTTTTATACTGCAGGGCTAGGCTGCTTGACTCTGGTTCTGTGTTAGCTATTGCTCTGTCAGTGTGCGTTTGCAGAATCTGCTGGTGCTTGCACTAAAAATCCTCCCATATATATCCCTTACCTTTCCAATCCTTTTTCCTTACCCTTACATTTTAGGGGTGTGCAATTTGTTTTTGTTATTATGATAAGGAAATGAAAATGTTCATTTCCTTTTTCATTATTGTAATAACAAAAACAAAATTATAATGAAAACAAAAAAACCACAAATTTTCGTTTTCAGAATAATGGGAAAAACAGAAAATGCATTTCCAGCTATACCTTTTTTTGTTTCTCATTCAATTCTCATTCAATTCTGATGAAACCTGGGAATATTGTCTACAGGAGAGAGCAGGCCAGCAGGGGACAGTGAAGAGGAGATTGTATGACAAGCCAAAGCGGGATGGCTGCGCCCCTGACTATGGAAACTGCCATAAATGGCCCTGGCCAGAGTGTTCTCAACTCTCCGGATAAAAATACCAGAGGCCTTAAGCTTATTCCAGGCAGCCCATAAATCGGAAGCAATGGCTATGTGACTAAATTCTAGTTCCCACCTATGGAAACGGCCTCTGTCTAAAAGAGGCTTACAATTTACTAATTTAGATGGACAAAAAGCCACTCCCATTGTTGAGTGAAAGAACTCCACTAATTTGAGTTCATCTAATACTTTCTTTTTTAAGAAGGGAAAAGTCTTTTTCTCATTAAAATGGCAAACTATGGCCATTGGCCAATGGTTCTTAGTTTCCTGGGGCCAGATCTGAAAACCCACAGGGGCCCAACGATCATTAGGATTAATGTCCTGCATATTATTCACTGTAGTAGTTCCTCTAGCTGCCTGCCATTTATTGTCAATCCCTGAATGCACATCATACGGAACTCTACCAATTGAGGCAACCAAAGGCAACTGGTCCAATGGATGATGGCTAGAGGAGCTGGTCATAGAGGGGATTGGCATGGGTAAGGGAGGATGACCCTAATGATACTCTCCTTATTTCCCTGCTGACTCCCGGGGGATGCCATTACAGTCATAGAGGGGCTTGATATGGGTAAGGGAGGATGACCACTAATGATACTCTCCTTATTTCCTTGCCTACTCCCGGTGGATGCCACTACAGTCATAGAGGGGCTTGATATGGGTATGGGAGGATGACCACTGATGGTACTCTCCTCATTTCCTTGCCTACTCCTGGTGGATGCCATTAGAGACGTCTGCGTAGCTGCATCAGATTTAAAGACAGTGGGAGAATCTACCCTAGATGATTTAGATTCAGCAAATTGTTTACTGAATTCAAGCCAAAGCCCCCCGAGCAGTATTTTCATAGAAAATAAAAGATCATTAAAGTTATCCAGTCTTTACTCCAACTTCTTAAATTTAGTGTCAAGGTCCAAATCTAAACTGACACTAAACTCCTCAAAATTTTGGTTTAATGAGGTACAAAGAGCTTCTATGCACCTGAGTTTAGAAAACCACTCAGGACTCTTCTCTGATGGCAATATAGTACACAAGGGGGCCTTAAGGCTGAAGTTAGAGACTGGTGCAGCTAACCCTTCCACCTCTCTCATTCTATCAGCTGGAGGGTAGAAGAAAGAGAGCTTGGGTTATATCATTGTGGAGGGTTTATCCTGGTGGGAGATCCCATCAACCGCTGCTATTTCTTCAGCCAGGCTAAGCTGGTTACTTAATGTAAGTGATCTCAGTTCCATAGGGGAGGCCACCAACAAGCCCACAGCTAATTCTAAGAGGGAACAGCCTTAGTTGGCTCAACAGCACCTCCTGGGAGGAAGCCAAAATCTACAGGCCCCTATAACACCCAGACCTCTATCTGTTACATACAGACAGAGAAATCAATACTTAACTCCCAAAGCAGACAGAATACAAACGAGCCTTACATAGGGTCCCTGAAGCAGCCTTAACAAAACAGTGAATATAAAACCAGTATCTGAACGCCTGGTAATATCCGGGCTTCTAAACTGACTTTAATCTTTGTTCTGAGACTCCTCCCATATCAAAAACTTCATGTGCCCCACGTATCATAAATTGTTAGAAATAGTAGGCCGTGTGTCTGCCGTCGCCGTGTGGGGCTTTATAGTATTCCATGCCCCCATGCTGCTCCAAGGCTGTATTGGTGTTCCAAGCTTAGTTGCTGAGAGGTCTCCGCAGCGGTTCCAGGTGTCCCCACCTGCCTGTTTTCCCCGTTCACAATCTGTACTATCATTAGTTAAAGACAGGTCTCTGCCTTAAGGATCTTACAATCTAGTAAAGACAAAGAAGGGAGATAAGGGAGTGGGAAAGCTGAGAATTTGCTAGTAGCAACATTCACATAGGGACATATTGACAAAGCTGAGAAGTTGCAAGTGCACATGTTTAGCTTAGTTACAGGAGAAAAGGAAACCCTGGATGGTAGGAGAGTAGAAGGAGCTAGGGGTGTGCAGCAAGCACATCATTAATTTTTGTTTTTGTTTTTATTTTTGTTGAAAATGAAACAACCCCTTTTGTTTTC
The DNA here is from genome assembly GCA_003113815.1 of Sphenodon punctatus. Classification (NCBI taxonomy): domain Eukaryota; kingdom Metazoa; phylum Chordata; class Lepidosauria; order Sphenodontia; family Sphenodontidae; genus Sphenodon; species Sphenodon punctatus. Next base: position 631,362 of record QEPC01014630.1, read on the forward strand.
AGCAGTTTCCACAAATAAAAATGTTTATTTTTGGTTTTTGTTGTTTTTTTCATTTATTTTTATTTTAAAAAATAAAATAAAAAATAATAAAAATCTCTGCACATGTGCAAAATGGTCACCGGACCATTTTTGCGCAGGTGCAGCCCCTTTCCGAAATGGTACTGGCAGTGTCAGCACCATTTCGGAAAAGGGCAGTCGGTCTGTGAATGTGCAAAATGGCCACCACGGATGTGCAGAATGACTTCCCTTTTCCTAAATGGCTCCAACACCACCAGCGCCATTTTGGAAAGGGCTGCACCTGCATTGAATGATCGGTGGCCATTTTTGTGCATGCACAGTGTCCTTTTATTTTTTATTTTTTTATATATAACAAAAAAGGATGTTTTTTTCCTTCACTTTCATCCCTTTATGTTACCCTGGCCTATTGTTTTTGTATTTTAGTTACTCAAACAAACGGGACTTTTAAAAAATGAAAAAGAATTGCACACCCTTAGAAAGAGCATCAGTGAGCAATCTCTGAAGGCAAGGAGCTAGGGAAAACCTGATGGAAGAGACAGGTTTTTAGGGGGGATTTGAAAGTTAGAAGGGAAGGAGCAGGACCAATGCATTTAGGAAGATAGTAGCAGGCATAATGTGTTGCATGGGAGAAGAAGCAGACATTTCCAGGAGTGAGATACATTGGGGAAGGTAAGGATGGTGGCAGAGGAGCAGTAAAGTTCCCAGGAAGGTATGTTTCAGAATACGGGGGAGCAAGAAAATGGCCCTATAGGGGTGTGCATGTTGTTTTTGTTATATCAATAACAAAAATGAAATGTATCATTTTTGGTATTGTTATTGCAATAACAAAAATCACAAAAAATAATAATGAAATCAATAATGATAATGAAAGTCATTATTTATTCTGCTATTGCCTATCAGCCTGGCAGGTGTTTTTTTGAGGGAAATGTGGCTAGTGGAGGAGGGACCAGACATCTTGGAGCCAGAAACAGTGTTGAACTCTTGAACTGAGCCTGTGATGGGAGGGGAAGGACGCGATTGATGTATTGCTGGCCAATGAGCCACGCAAGCAGGTCCCAGGCAGTTGAATGGCATCCTGTGATTGCTCAATGCCACCTGCCTCCCAGAACCAATTAGGGGAGCTCTGGGGGAGGGCACTGCAACCTTTTATACTGCAGGGCTAGGCTGCTTGACTCTGGTTCTGTGTTAGCTATTGTTCTGTCAGTGTGCGTTTGCAGAATCTGCTGGTGCTTGCACTAAAAATCCTCCCATATATATCCCTTACCTTTCCAATCCTTTTTCCTTACCCTTACATTTTAGGGGTGTGCAATTTGTTTTTGTTATTATGATAAGGAAATGAAAATGTTCATTTCCTTTTTCATTATTGTAATAACAAAAACAAAATTATAATGAAAACAAAAAACCCACAAATTTTCGTTTTCAGAATAATGGGAAAAACAGAAAAATGCATTTCCAGCTATACCTTTTTTTGTTTCTCATTCAATTCTCATTCAATTCGGATGAAACCTGGGAATATTGTACTCCCAATGGAAGGCACTACGTGCACCAAATTCCGGAAAGATTGAATAAAGGGAACCAATTTTATAAGCAATTGAATGTTGTGATTTTAAGAAAAGCTGCATACACGTTCCTGACTACAACTTCTTTATCTTCCATCCAATCTTCATGAAACCTAGAAAAATTATGTCCCTCCACAAGTTTACCAATCCTGCCAAATTACAGAAAGATTGGATAAAGGGTCCTGTTATTATAAACCATTAAGTTGAAAATTCATTTCCAGCTGTAATATTTTTATATTCCATCCTGTTTACAAGATATTTGGCATAAATGTATCCCACACCTTCCCTGTCATCTCTGCCAAACTACAGGACAATTTGATAAAGGGCCTCAATTTTATAAGCAGTTGAAGTTGTCCCCTTGAAGACCATTATTCAGATAAATAGCAGCACATGCAATGCCAGACAGAGGCAGGCACCTGGCATGATAGGGGGAGGGAAGCTGTAGGAGGGAGAATGGGGAGCAACCCAACAGACTGACAGACACATTCACTGGCCAATTACTGCATGCTTCCAGCTTTACAGGACCAATCGGTGGTGGCTTCCAGGCAGGCATATGGGATGGCCCTGAGGCGGGCACAGAAGGGACATAACTGGGACTTTGGGGATAGCACCCCAGCAATCAGGACAGATGGGGTAAAACCAGACATGACGCTAACCACCCTTTAACCACCCTTGGTGGTTATTTATGCATGTTGCAGGGCTGCATAGGGCACCAATACAGCCCTGAAACATGCATAAATAACCACGAAGGGTGGTTAAAGGGTGGTTAGTGTCATGTCTGTTTTCACCCATGATTTACACATCCTGGATGACCAATTATCATCACAATCTTTCCTAAACAGATGCTTCCAACTTCCCAGTAACAAGTGGGGAGAGAATTTTGGGTGGGCACAGCACAGAATGAGGATATTTCGTTGACATTTCTGCTGGGCAATTGGCATCACAAACAAATCTTATACCACAGTGGTCATTTTTACATACACAAAAGAAAAAGAAGGAGGGGAAGGAAGATTTACAATTTATTAGAAAATATTGATACTCAAATTATATAAAAGACAAAATTGAACATATAAAACACAACTGCATGTATGCAACCCAGACGAGTTTTGGGGCACAGCCCCTTTCTCAACGGGCAATTAAAACATACTGCGGCACCAATTGCCAAAAGGAATGCCACCTGAAAGTTAAAGAATATATTCATAAATGTCCATTAAAAATGAGAAAAGAAAAAATAAATAAAATACATCAAAATATGTACAACAAAACCAATTGAAATGATATCTATTCTAATCCACTCTGTATATCATAAAAAATAAATGAAAAATATTGGGAATCACAAAGCCCCTTCATGTGGATTAATCCATTCCTTAATAAAAAAAACCCATCCTTCCTTAAAGCCCCTGCTTTTGCACATGGGCTAAGCAGCAATGATAGCTGCATGAATAAATAAATAAATAAATATTATCTTTATACATGAGTCGCAATTGAAATAGACACAAAATCTCTTTTAAACTGAACAAAGGACTCCCCCCTGGGACAAGGCATACTGAAGTAATCCAACACCGCCAAATCACATACAACAATGGGATGCACTTGAATTCCCTCCTCCTTACTCTCTCCCATTAATCCTCATACCTGTATGGGATTCAGCTGTATGGATATATGAAAATAAGTTCATGAATAACAGCAGCCAATGCATGTCTCTGAGCTAACAAGTCCTGGTGCCCCTCCATGGGCGTATATAGATTCATCACCCTCATGTGTTCTTGTTCACAACCCTGATCCATTAGGTCTGATGATCAAAGAGTGCAAGCATCTGGTGCAAAGCTTGGTGAGGTTTTTCAGTCAATTCCTGCTAAATTGTCTGAAGGATTCCTGCTGAATCCCCCCTAGGACAAGGCATAATGAGGTAGCTCAAGCACCCTGAATCGCATGCAACAATGAAAATGCAATTAAATCCCCTCCTTCTTACTTTATGAAGGTAGGTTCATAAATAACAGCAGTCAATACGTGTTTCTTTGGGCTTATGAGCCCTGGTGCTCCTCCATCACCCTCATGTGTTCTTATTCACAACCCTAACCCATGGGGTCTGATGGTCAAAAGGTGCAGACAGCTAGTACAAAACTTGATAGGGTTCTTCAGTCAATACCTGCTGACTCACAATCAAGGAATCCCAGTTTCAATGAATGCAAATATTGCAAATAGACCCTGTCTATTTTATTACTTTGTAAAGTGCCAGGTACACTGCTGGCGCTATATAAATGGGTGATTTCAGACGTGACGAGATCACGCTGAACCACACTGAACCACGGTGAACCCCGCGGCGGGGCGAAAGGCCCCTGCACGTCTGCACAGCGTGCGCCAGATGTTGGCCACGCTGAATCTGCAGACGGGGTCAATTTGAACCACGCTTCCCGGGCTAGCCGGGGGAAGGTCCCGGGAAGCGTGGTCAAATGGACCGCGGGCCGTGGCGAACAAAAAGTAACGTCTGGCCGCGTGCCACGGGCCGGGATCCCCGGCGGGATCCCGGGCCGTGGCACGATCGGCCAGACGCGGCGGCCGCATTGGCCCCGCCGCCCGCCCGTCTCCTCGGAGGGCGGGCGGCGGGGTGCGTGGAGGGGGCGGGGCCGTGCGGCCGCACGTTGCGCCGCGCGGCCCCGGCCCCTCCCACTTTCCCCTCCGGGATCCCCCCGGCACGTCTGTTGGGCCGTGCCGGGGTGACCCCGGCGGGGAACGAAGACGTTCGTTACGGTACGGGGCCAAAGGGCCCCGTAACGTCTGAAAATACCCAATGTTTGCTAATAATAATAAATAATAATAATCACCTCACACCAGGTTGGATAAAAACTGCAGCCACTCTCCTCAATTCATCAATGTCCATATCCAGTCTCGTTGCAGTGATGGTCATGGACTGGCACAGAACTGGGGCTTGAGCTGCAAAAAGTCTCTCCCACCAGGGGATGGAAAATTCTCATCTTGTAAAACAAATCCACGAAGAGCTATGTCAATATAATAAACTGATCATATAAATAAAACATTTGATACCAATGGCAATTCCCACCTGCGATATCATAAAACACTCCATGAATTCATGCATTGTGCATGATGAAAATATGTGTATCAACACCTAATACAAACTTATGACTAACATGATGAATCTTACAGAAAACATAGAACACCCTTGTGTTGTACAGAGGAAACTAATGAACAATATTGAAGTGCTGGGGTATGGAGAAAAGAAGAATACCAGGCCAAATAATAAATCCATTATCTAAGAAAAATAGACCACTTATTGTCATCATTCAAACCGTCATTTGGGGGTGTTGGGTTACTTCAGTATGCCTTGTCCCAGGGGGGAGCCCTTTGTTCAGTTTAAAAGAGATTTTGAGTCTATTTCAATTGTGACTCATGTATAAAGATAATATTTATTTATTTATTTATTTATTTATTCATGCAGCTATCATTGCTGCTTAGCCCATGTGCAAAAGCAGGGGCTTTAAGGAAGGATGTTTTTTTAAAAATTAAGGAATGGATTAATCCACATGAAGGGGCTTTGTGATTCCCAATATTTTTCATTTATTTTTTATGATATACAGAGTGGATTAGAATAGATATAATTTCAATTGGGTTTGTTGTACGTATTTTGATGTATTTTATTTATTTTTAATTTATTTTTTCTTTTCTCATTTTTGAATGGACATTTATGCATATATTCTTTATCTTTCAGGTGGCATGCCTTTTGGCAATTGGTGCCGCAGTATGTTTTAATTGCCCACTGAGAAAGGGGGCAATTAAATGCAACCCAGACTCATGTGCCCCGAAATGCGTCTGGGTTGCATACAAATGCTTATGCCACCAGGACCCTTTATCCAATCTTTTTGACATTTGGCATAGATAGTAAACTTTGGTAGGGGTATAAACTTGCAAATTTCATCAACATTAAATGAGATACAAAGATGTTACAGCCAGGAATGTATTTTTGCAAAATAACATAATTCAACTGCTTATAAAATCAGACTCCTTTATCCAAACTTTCTGCAATTTGGTACACATAATTCTTTCCACTGGGGGTACAATCCTTCCATGTTTTATCCAAATATAATGAAAAACAAAAAAGGTAGAGCCAAAAATGTGTTTTCCATTGGAAATCAATGAAACCAATGGAAATCAAAAACAAAAGTAAAAATGAAAATGAAATTTCAATATTTATAAAAGCAAAAATGAAATATTTAAATAACAAAAATAAAAAATGAGAACAAATAATGCCATGGGTCCCTGGTGTACACTTCTATTACATTTTACCTTTTTCCTTCCCCTGCCTGTCTCCCCCTGTACACATATACATAGATAGATAGATATAGATAGTATAGTTTATATTTACATATTTCTATTACATTTTATTTAAATATTTTATTACATATTTCTAATATATATAAACTATACTACCTATATCTAGCTTTCTCTATATGTGATTATGTGTACAGTGGGAGACAGGCAGGGGAAGGAAGATGATAAAATGTAATAGAGGTGTATATATGTATATATTAGATGATAGATATAGAATAGAGATAGATTAGAGATAGTGGATATACTTCTGAGTTTTCCTTTTCCCTTCCCCTGTCTGTCTCCCCCTGTCCATATATAGATATAGATACTAGTTGTGTATATATATATATATTCTACAGTTAGATACTAGGCTGTTTTATTATATGTATTAGGATTATAAAATAGGATACATAGGTTAGGTTTGGCTTAGATTTTGTGAGTATCTCTCTCTCTCTCTCTCTCTCTCTCTCTCTCTCTATCTATCTATCTATCTATCTATCTCTAGATATTGTGTGTATACCAATACGAACAACGTTACCAAAAACCAAATCTTTGTTTGAAATCGGTACCGATCCCGATCATGACAATAACAAAAAATGACACATTTTAATAATGCAAACAATAATAAAAAATGACATGGGGCCCTGGGGAACACCCCTACACGAGATGCCCCGCCTCCATCTCCATGCAGTTTTGCTGGGTGGAGATGGATGGAGGTTCCCGTGTGAATGCCATGGGGGATGGGTGTGTGTGTGTGTATGTTTCTGCACTACACCCACCTCCACTCACTGTGGGTGGGTGGAGATGGGTGGAGGTGAGTGGAGATGGGTGTGCGCCTGTGGGAATGGGTGCACACCTACCTCCACCCACCATGGCTGCACACCCATCCCCCACCTACCACGGTCTGTTTAAAAAGGACCAGTGAAGAAACTTGAAGATAAAGACAACAAGTTTGTGCTTAGTGCATTATGGCAGAGGCAGACGGTGGAGGGAGGAGAGGAGGGACTGAACATGATCAAAGCGAGGTGGATGACCTTGGCAGTGGAGTGTTGAACAGAAGCAAGAGGGACAAGGGATGAAAACAAATGAAATAATATTGGCCTGTTTAATAAGTGGACACTGACCAGGAACTCATGTTCCTGGTCAATATGCACCTTACAGAGTTCTGTGTTCCCCACACAGTGGTATCCTCAAGTTTGACGATTATGCTGTGCATGATAAGGCAGGAACAGGTGTTGTCCCTTGTGCCAACGCGTATTTCTGCTTTCTAACGGGGAGGTTAATGGCCCCCCCTTTTAATCCCCACTGCTCTCCTTTCCAGTGGGACCTTGACAGCAGACTGTTGAACAGAAGCAAAAGGGGCAAGGGGTGAAAACAAATGAAACAATATTGGTCTGTTTAATAAATGGACCAAGCAGGATAGGAGAGCAGCAGAGATCAAAGCTAGTGCATCCAGAGGATCTGCATGCCTCCTGTGCCCTCCTCTCCATTCAGGACAGGAACAGAAGGGAGTGCAGAAAGTGCACGGATCCTCCAGGAGAGCCATGAACCTCCTGCGCTCCTGTCTTTCCTTCCCACTGTCCAGCTGGGCGGGGAAGCAGCCAGGTGGTGGAATGGCAACTCGGCACCTCAGTGCCCTTTCTGCTCATTTACTTTGGGAAGGAGCTGAGTGGGAACGGGACCAGATGGGGTCCCCATTTGGGGCAGGGCTCAAATTATAAGGAAAAAGGTAAGGGGGCCCTCAATGAAATCACCCCCCCCCTTGTAGCCTTCTAAAGCCAGTAGCTAAACAGGGGTGTCAAAAAAGGTAGGGGGGCCAAGCTCTGGCTCCACTGTAATTCGGGTAGCGATTTGAGGGCTGTGGGTGTCAGCACCCATTAAATGGATGCAGGAGTGAGTGTTCCTAACACCCCCAGGATGTGGTTGAGTGTACCATGACATAACCCTTCACACAGGGTTATTGTCTCATTAGTTATTGGCACCCAACTAACAGAGGAGGCCAGTAAGAACTATGTTGAAGTAGACAAGGTGAGAGAGGACTGGAAATTGAGTTTTGGCAGTGTAAGCACTAAGGAAGGACCATATTTCTAGCAATGTTATGGAGAGAGAGGTGACAGTGGCCTTATAGCAACAGGCTGGATCTGAGGTGGAAAGGAAAGGAAGGAATCAAAGATGAAACTCAAGCTAAGTGCCTGAGGGATAGGTTGGATGGTGACACCATCAATGGAATTTGAGAGGGAGGAGGGAGAGGAGTGTAAAAGAAGAAGAGAAGACGGCCAAGGAAAAAGCTTTGTGGAACTCCAACTGGAAGAGGAAGTGATGTGGAGGAGGTACCAGCAAGAGAGACACTGAATGAGCAGTTAGAGGGATGGTAAGAGAACCAGTTGAGAACTCCCAGAAACCCAGGGAGTGACATGACTCAAAGAAGAGAACATGGTCAACATTGTCAAGGTGGCTGGCAGAGTGTTTGAGCAGGATGAGAAAGGAGTAGCAGCTAAGAGAAGGTTGTTGGTGATTTTGGTGAGAGCAGTCTCATTTGAGCGGAGAGGAAAGTGTCTAGATTGAAGGGGGTCAAGGGAGGAATTAAAAGAGAGAAAGTCAAGACAGTAGGTACAAAAAGCTTGTCCCAGGAGCTTGGAAGTTAAGGGGAGGGAGAATTGAGCTAGGGCAATATTTGGAGGGATTGAAGGGGTCAAGAGTAGGCATCTTAAGGATGGGGGAGACAGTGGCATGCTTGAAAGCAGAGGGAAAGGAACTAGTGGAGAGGGAGAGATTGATGCACTTACACATCATGTTCAGAGACTAGGTTAACACTTACTGTGAGTGGCTTATCATTTTCAGAAGAATTTATTTTTAGGAATCAGTGTTACCATTTTCATAATGGGTGTTGAATACCAGGGCTAGTAGAACATGGATCTATTGATATAATGAACAAGGGGAAAAGGAGTTGCCTACATTCTAGGCTGCTACAGGAAATAACAAGAGTTGCCTCTTTATGAAGTCCTCACTGTTATTGCTAGATACGGAACAAATAAATAAAGTCTTCTAGGTGGAGAGTACTCAAAATATTTTGCGAGAGTTTAATGTCAAGAAGGTTCTGTCTCAATACAGCCCAGAGAGATGTGAATCAATGTCTGAAACTTCAAAGATTCCCCAAATGGTGCTCTCACATCTCAAAGTTTGCTCATTTCTATATAGTAGAAATATTTGTATATCAGTTCCAGTTACTTATTTTTTAAAATTATTATTATTATTATTATTATTATTATTATTATTATTATTATTGTTGTGCAAGCAATGTACCTGGCACTGTTCAATCCACCGTCAGTGACAGGTCCCAACCCGTAAAGGGTTTACAATCTGAAAGACAAGGAGCAGGGATACGAGGGAGAGATAAACATCAGAAAAGACAAGAGTACATCCATGAGGTTCAGAAGTTGCAGGCTCACATGCTTCACTTACTTACAAGGAATTAGGTTCTGAGTAAGGGGGAAAGGATGCAGTGTCACTCATGACAAGCTAGGGAAGGCCTGATGGAAGAAATGGGTTTTTAGGAGGCATTTGAAAGTTTGGAGGGAGGGAGGGAGCAGAGCAAATGTATTCAGGGAGGGAGTATCCAGGCATGAGGGGCAGCAAGGGAGAAGGGGCGAAGATGTTTAGAGGAGCAAGGGGTTCAGGCAAACAGACGAGGGTGGGGACAGAGGAGGAGCGAAGCTCCCAGGCAGGAGCGGGTCAGGATAAAAGAGCAGAGAGATATGGGGGAGCAAGGCCATGAAGAGCCTTGAAGGTGAAGACCAGGAGCTTGTGCTGAATGTGTCCCTGTAGCGGGAACAGGGAACCAGTGCAGGGCAGAGAGGAGGGGATGTACATGGTCAAAGTGACATGCAAGGTGGATGATTTTGGCTGTGGAGCATTGAATAGAAATGAGGGGGGCCAGATCAGAGCAAGGGAGGCCAGTAAGGAGAAAGCTGCAGTAGTCAAGATGAGAGATGACTAGGGATGGGTGAACATGGTTTGGAAGTTCAGAGTTCAGATCGAACTCAAACAGTTTGGTTGACCGAACTGAAGTGCGAACCGAACTCGAATTCGAACGTTTGGTTTGGATGCATTCGGTGAGTCTGGAATTTAATTTCCATTGGTTTCAATGGAAAACACATTATGGGCTGTAACATTTTTGTTTTCTAAGATATGTGACTGAGAACTGGGGTGCCTATACCTCCAATAGAAAGCATTATGTGTACCAAATTTAGAAACTATTGGATAAAGGCATCCAATTTCAGAAGCAGTTGAATTATTGTATTTTGCAATATTTGACATATACATTCTTAGCTGTAACTTCTTTGCTTCACATCTAATGTAGGTGAAACTTATCCAGTTTATACCCCTTCCCATATTTACTCCCTTTGCCAAATTTCAGAAGGATTAGAAAAAGGGTCTTGGTGGTATAAGCAATTAACATATAAATGTATGTCAGACTATAACATCTTTGTAGTCCAATCAGTGTACATGAAATTTGTCAGAGCTATATATTACACTTTCCTGATCATCCTGCCAAATATCAGAAAGATTTTATAAAGGGTCCCAATTTTATATGCCTGTACAACATATGTAGAAAAGGGGCCTATGCCTGGGATTCTCTCATGTCACTGTGGTATAAGATCGGTTTGTGATGTGAATTGGCCAACAGAAATGTCAACCAAATATCCTCATTCTGTGCTGGGACCATCCCAACATATCTCCCCCACTTGTTTCTGGGAAGTCAGAAGCATCTGTTTAGGAAAGAGTCAATAGAGATTCTCTTATGTCCTCTGTCTCAGTGCTGCAGGATGTGATTGTGATGATAATTGGCCAGCCTGGATGTGTTTAAACTATGTCTCCTGACTGCTGGGATGCTATCTCAGAAGTCCCAGTTATGTTGCTTATGCCCGCCTCAGGCCCACCCCCTATGCCCACCTCGAAACCACTACCAATTGGTCCTGTAAAGCTAGAAGCTTGCAGTAATGTGTTTGGCCATTTAATGTGTCTGTCAGTCTTTGGGGTTGCTCCACATCCTTCCTCCTACAGTCTCTCCCCTCCTGACATGCAGGGTGCCTGCCTCTGACTGGAATATGCTGATATTCATCTGAATAATGATCTTCACAGGGACAACATCAATTGATTATATAATTGGGTCCCTTTATCAAAAGCTCTTGTACATTTCCTGAAATGGTAGGAAAGGTATTTGATACATTCTTGCCAAATATCCTGTAAACAGAATGGAATATCAAAATATTACAGCTAGAAATGTATTTTCAGGTTAATGTCTTATACCCTTGGGACCCTTTATCCACTCTTTCGAAAATTGGCAGAATTATTAAGCATATGGAGGGACATAATATGCACACGTTTCATGAACATTGGATGCAAGATAAAGAAGTTGTAGCCATGAATGTGTATGGATCTTTTCTTAAAATCACAACATTAAATTGCTTCTGAAATCGGTTCCCTTTATCTAATCATTCCGAATTTTGGTACACATAGTGCCCTCCATCGGGGGTACAATCTCCCCAAAGTTCATCAAAATTGAATAAGAAACAACTATGTTATAGCCAGAAATATGTGTTTTTTAGTTTTTTCCCTTTATTTCAAAAACCAAATGTCATTTTCAGTTTCCGATTGCACCAAACTAAAGGCCGAACCGAGCCCAACTGAACCGAATACCGAATCTGAACTCAAAATTCGACCCGAACCATTGAACGGCCGAACATCCAAACCTGGTTCTGTTTGCACATCCCTAGAGATGACTAGAGCATGGACTAGGGTTTTGCGGCAGCAACAGTAAGGCAAGGCTGGATTTTAGCAATATTGTACAGAGCAAAGCAACATGATTTAACAACAGTCTGGATCTGAGGCTTAAAGGAAGGGACTGAGAGGAGTCAAAGATGAATCCCAGGCTACGGGCCTGAGAGACCGTCTGGATGGTAAATCCCTTGATGGATATTGAGAGGGAAGTTGGAGGCGAGCATTTGGGGGGAAAGATGAGATGAGGAGTTCAGTCTTGGCCATATTAAGCTTGAGTTGGCGATGAGACATCCAGGCAGAGATGTCAGAAAGACAGTCAGCAATATGAGTCTGGATGGAGGGGAAGAGTGTGGGAGTACAGAGAAAGAGTTGCGTGTCATCAGCATACAGGTGATACTGGAAGCCATGGGTTTCAATGAGTTTACCCAGAGAAAGAGTGTAAAGGGAGAAGAGAAGGGGGCCCAGGACAGAGCTTTGGGGAACTCTCACAGAGAGGGGAAATGAGGTACCAGCAAGAGAGGAGGAGGTACATAGAGGAGGTACCAGCAAGAGTAACATTGAAGGAGTGGTTTGGGACGTACTAAGAGAACCAGTTGAGAACAATGTCCCGGAAACCAAGGGAGCATAGCGAATCCAGAAGAAGGCTGTGATCGACAGTGTCAAAGGTGGCAGAAAGATTGAGGAGGACAAGAACAGAGTAGAAGTCCTTAGACTTAGCTAGGAGAATGTCATCGGTTATTTTGGCAATGGCAGTCTCAGTCGAATGGAGAGGGCGGAAGCACGATTCGAGGAGGTCAAGGGAGGAATTTGATGACAGGAAATCCAGACAGTGTGTAGACAGCTTGCCCCAGAAGCTTGGAAGTGAAGGGTAGGAGCGAAATGGGCAATAGCTGGAAGGGTCAGAGGGGTCAAGAGTAGCCTTCTTAAGGATAGGGGAGATGGTAGTGTGTTTGAAGGCCAATGGAAATGATGCAGTACAGAGGGAGAGATTGATGATGTGCAGCATAGAAGGCACAGCGGTGGAGACAATTGACATTAGGAGTTGAGAGCGGATGGGGACAAGGGGGCATCTCTCATGAGATGTTTACATTTTTAAACTGGAGGTTGGAGCTGCATCCGGCTCATCCAGTGTCACCTATCATTTCAGTAAGTGAGCTCCCTCAGGAGAGGTATTTTCCTTTCAGAGTAAACTCCATAGACTTAATGGTACACAATTTAGAGCACATATGCCCCACTAACAAAGGTGATAATTCCAGAGGCGTGGAAGCCAGGCGTGAGGCACTTGGTGGAGGATTTGCCATGTAGCTTCTCTGCCTTTTCAAAAAAAAAAATCAAAGCTGTACATAAAGAATATGACTTGATTTTGATCAGTAGTGAATATCACTTGATGTTGATCAGAACTTGACTGACTCTAGTTGAGAGAGTGTAAAGGAAGAAAAAGTACCCAGTAACCTTTTGGCCTTTGGCACTGCTTGGTTCTACAAATTATCACTTTTTGGTGACAACAACGATATAACCCTGCAGAACAAGTTTCTCCCCGGTTCTTCTCTAAAGCAATTGTTGTTAGCATTTTGTATTTTTGTTCCCCTTCTTCTGTGTTTAACTTCTCCTTTACAGCTGCCCTTGCTCTTTAACCTCTCTTATTCACCTTGTGCCTCTCACCACACTTCTTGTACTTAGTCTAGTCAAATGATTAGATAGCAGACACAGTTCTATGATACAACCTCACAAAGTACTGGGGGTAATTTCCTGGTTTGATTAGGAATTATCTAACTGTTAGAGCAGGATGGATGATGCAAAAATTGTCCCACAAACATTTGATAAGATTTTTAATGAATTTTTAAAATCCCTTGTGTTTGCACTATTTTGGTATTCCCTTTCCACATATCTTCTAACAAATTAATTCATGGGCAGAAATGTTTGCAGCAACAGCAGATTTTTTAATCAATATCACATATCTGGTGAAAAATATTTTCACAATTCCAATTATTTGCATCAGAATCTTTCTCATAAGTTATGATCTTTATTACCATAAAGGTCATGACCTTTAAAGCCTTATACAGCCTGGGCCCCATGTATCTGTGGGACCACCTCATCTCTCATGTCCTGGATAGACCGCTGTGATTGGCCGAGGTTGCCTTCTTGGAGGTACCCCGGGTTTCCTGGGGGATGACATTTGAGAGGGCATTGTTGGTGGCTGCACCTCAGCTGTGGAACTCCCTTCCGGCAGAGATGTGCCTCTCCAAATCTTTCCTTCTTCCATAGACAATGTAAGATCTGGCTGTTTCACCAGGCATTTGGTGAGGGAGACGGGTAGTAGATGGGGTTTTTTCTTCTTTTTTATTTTCTTTTAGGGGGATACTGAGTTATTTGGGCCCATCAGCTGCTATATTTTAATAGTTTGGATTGTATTATTTTTATTGTATTTTTTGTATCTTTTGTATTTTCCATTTGGATAGTATATTTTTATCCTACTGTACGCCACCCCGAGCTGCCACCGGGAAGGAGGGGGCGGCCTATAAATGCTGATTAAAACAGAAACAGAAGCATTAATTAATTAAGAAACAGAAGCATTTGATATATCTGTCCAACTAAAAACACATTTTGAACATTTAAAACTAGCAATTAATGACTTGCAAAAAAAGCTGCAGACCAGTATGGAAATTATTCAGCAAAAACTGCTGGACAATTTTCAAATAGAAAAGAGGGTGAAAATAGTCAGAAGCCAGAGTTTCTGCTCCTGGACTGGAGTCTGCATAGAATTCCATTAATGTGAAGTTTCTGATATTCAAAACATGAGGTCTTCTGATATATGTACTTCACATAGTATGTTTTGGGTATATACCTGTTAGTAAATAATTGGTTCAGAACAAGGACTTTGGGTGTTAAGAGACGTGATGGTGGAGCACTACCGTGAGAACTGGCAGCACGGTCTGGACTTTTTCCACTGGCATAACAAACATACCACTGGTCAGGCCACCAGGGAAGGTGGAGATATGCAGCCATCCAGTCCTACCCCTGGACTGTGGCCAGTGCCCCCCCTCCCCCAATGTCATAGTGCCCCCCCCCCAAACCAGACAAGGATCAGCAGGCTAACACAGTGGTCAAAGTGGGTCACCGTCAAGTTTCTTAACACCCTTTGTTGCCAAGGATGTTGTGAAGGCCAGCAGCATACCTGGGTTTAAACAAGGATTGGATAAGTTCTTGGAGGAGAGGTCCATAAATGCCTATTAGCAGGGTTTCTAGTTTTCTCTTTGTGACGGAAAACCAGAGAAAACCAGAGACTTTGTCCTTTTCCAGAGCATTTCATGGAAAACGGCAAAAACGTACAGGTTTGGAAGGAGAAAACAGCGGGTGTGGAGCATCAAGAATGTGGAGTGGTGCTGAGGGGATGCAACCTGAAGGCATGTGCTGTGGAAGAGAGTGGCTCTGCACTTGGAGGGGTGCCACAAACCTCCTGTAGGGTGGGGGTGGGCATGGGCACTATAAATTGGGGCAGTCTGGTCTTCTGGACCTTGGGAAAAGGGGACAGGAGGTGGGCCTAATTAGGCCCATAGCAGCTTCCCAAGTGCCAGCCTCTATATCATCCCCCTTTCTGGTTCACAGAGCAGTGTGGGACCAGGCTGGAAGGAGTGAGTGTGGGGCTGCAAAGGGGAAGTAACCTAAAGGCATGTGCTGGGGGGAGGGACTTCCATTTGGAGAGGTGGCGCAGACCATGTTTTGTTGTTGTTGTTTTTTACTATTGGTTGGACAGGTAGCTACAAAATTGCATAAAAATGAAAATACTACAATAAAATGTGGCGTTCTAACTCATACCTATATATATTGTGATAAGGGAAAGTCAACTAACATTTACATTAATCACAGAAAAACAGGGATTTTGGTTTTTTTTAATCAGGGAATTTAGGTTAGCTCATGTTTGAGAGACAGCCAATTCCTCTTACTGATGAGAAACCTCTTTTAAATGAACGATTCCTAGATATCTCAGCACAGAATGATCTTGCAATGGCTAGTTCATATAGACATATGCCATTTTATCGGCATATTCGCTATGATAACACACAGCCAATTTACCTCTCAGTGATCACTCAATATGTTCACAGGGAGCCTCTAACTAAATCTTGGCAGGGCCAACTGGATACCAGGTTTCAGGAAGGAAGATGGGGGAAAAAATCCTTATTCAAAGAGATTATGTCCATGCTTTGTAGGAGAGGCAGAAGAAACAGTACATCTCCTATGGGTTTGTCCCTTTTATCAGACACCAAGGGAGACGTTTCTTTTCCCTCTTGTGGAACAGGTACCTATTTTCAATCTATTCGAAAAAATGATCTGGATACTCCAAAATGAAACATTCACGGGTCTTTCTGCTTCGGCTAAATATATTTGTGAGATTTGAAAATTGCGCAACCTTTTCACAAAAAAAGATTTGATTTTGCTTGGTTTTACTGAGTATTTTATTCTCTGATGATTTTATGTTACATAATGTATTTATTTTATGCTGTATTTGACTGCTGCCATAAATAAATTTTATTATTATTATAATCGGAGAATTTCCAATGTCATGGAAAACTAGGAACCCTGGCTATTAGTCAAGTTGGCTGGGGGATGCAACCTCTGATTGTCAGGAGCTGGGAATGAACAACAAGGAATGGATCACTCTATTATAATCTGTTGTTTACTTCTCCAAAGCAACTGAGGGTGGCCACTGTCAGAAATAGGATGCTGGGCTCGATGAACCATTGGTCTGATCAAGTATGGCACTTCATATTTTATTTATTTAATTTATTTATTAAAAAACGTATTATCCCGCCCATCTTGCCACAAGCAACTCTGGGTGGTGTACAATTAACACAGAATAAAACAACATCAGAGATAAAAACAACACATAATAGGGAGGATTAAAATATCCCTCATCATTCATCACCCTAACCCACTCCCTCCGTAACCCACCCTACCCATCCTCCCCACCAAAGGCCAGGTGGAACAGCCAAATTTAACAACTGCATCGAAAGGAGGGGAGATCCGGGACCAAATGGGCCTCTAATGGCAGGGAGTTCCACAACTGTGGAACAGCCACTGAGAAGGCCCTCCTCATTGTGGCCTCCCAGAAGACTTGGGGAACCTCAAGGAGGACATCCCCCTATGACTGCATGGGCCGATACAGGACTCAGGGAGTGAGGTGGTTCAGCAGATAGGTCAGGCCAAGGTCGTTTAGGACTTTATAGGCAAGCACCAACACATTGAATGGGGCCCGAAAGACAATAGGCAGCCAATGCAGTGACCGAAGAACTGGTGTAATATGTTTCTGGTGGCCCAGTCCCACCAGGAGATGGGCCGCTACATTCTGCACCAGCTGCAGTCTTCGAACCATCAGCGAAATCAATTAAGAACTGTGCCACTCACCTCCGCCCGGTCCCGCAGACGCATCACCAACATCTTATGATCAATGGTATCAAAAACAGCCAAAAGATCTAATAGAATCAACAGGGCTGAATAGCCCTGATCTAATTCCTGGTGTAGGTCATTGATCAATGCCACAAGTGCAGTCTCAGTGCCATAACTCGGGCAACATCCAGACTTCAAGGAATCAAGAAAACCGACACGATCCAGATGCTCCTGCAACTGCCGGACCACCACCCGCTCCATAACCTTCCCTCAATGAGGTCATCGATGAGACGGTTGTCAAGATCAGATGGTATTACCTCAGAGCATCCTGGAACCACTCTGGCTCCATCAGTCTCTGGGAGCGAACCATTTGAATCAATTCCATGCCCATCTGGGGACAGACGTGTGCCAGGAGAGAGACCCGCAGGAGGTAATGATCCATCCATGACAAAAGGACGCTTTTGTCCCCCACCAATGGACCACCCACCTCAAGGTCAGAGCAAAATATAAGGTCCAGGATATGCCCCGCTCCCAGTGTGTGGGAATACTAATCATCTGGAAAAGGCCCATGGTTGTCATGGTGGCCATGAATTCATGCTCCCCACCCCCAAGGTCAGCATTGGCGTGTATGCTGAAGTCCCCCAACATACACCGCAACACCACCCTCGACACCAACTCCAATAGAGCATGCAGGGAGGCTGCTGTACAGGTAGGCACATGGTATGTAAGCAAAACTTCCAAACTGTCCCCTATCAAATCAAGCACCAGAAGAAGACCCTCAATACCCAATATAGATTGCACTGGATACCTCCGAACATCCCACGACTCCCTTAAAATCACAGCTACACCCCCCCTCCCTCCAACCGTGGCTGATGCTGCATGGAATACCCGGCCAGAACAAGGTCAGCCAAGATAGGCCTCAGCTCAATGTCCAGCCAGATTTCCGTGATACATACGAGGTCAGCCACATGGTCCAGGATCAGTTCCTGGACAGGAATCCTGGACATATGTTCTTATCAGGCAATATACATAGTTCTTTTCTGCCTGAGTTAAAAGTAGCAACTTCTTATTTTTTTTTCTTTTTAAAACAATAAATTTGTTTAGCCCAGCCTCAATGCACTGATCTATGAGAGAATCACACAATCTCATTTCTCAGTGAATCTAAATAGAAGAAGCATCTGGACTGTGGGGAAAGCTTTACTGTTAGAGGGAAGGATATGTGCTTGGTTACACTCACTTTGGTGGATGGTGGTGGGGTTGTAAGGCTAAGTAGTTGGGGTAGTGCTACCATCCGGGAGTTAATCCTGGAGTGGGATGCCAACCTCATGTGTATTACAGAGACCTGGCTGGGCAATGAATCGGGTCCTATCTTATTATTATTATTATTATTATTATTATTAACAAACATTTATATAGCGCCAGCAGTGTACCTGGCACTTTACAAAGTAATAAAATAGACACGGTCCCTGCCCCTAGGGCTTACAATCTGAGAGAC
>QEPC01014630.1:650025-677881 GCA_003113815.1 Sphenodon punctatus
AGCAGTTACATCTTGTCTGGCGGCTTTGACCGTATCTCTCAGACTCTGACCTCGCCACTGTCATCCATGCCTTCATTACCTCAAGGCTGGATTACTGTAATGTGCTCTACGTGGGGCTGCCTGAGAAGCTGGTCTGGAGGCTGAAGCTGGTGCAGAATGCTGTGGCCCGTCTCCTTATGGGGGCGGGTCGCAGGGAGTGCATGACACCAGTGCTCGGGGCTCTGCACTCTGCAAAGCACCGGGCCACATTCAAGGTGCTGGTTTTAACCTTTAAAGCCCTTCACGACCTGGGCCCTGCTTATCTGTGGGACCGCCTCACTCCCCATGTGCCCGTGTGACCCTTGAGATCGTCCGTGGGAGCCTTTTTGGAGGTTCCCCGGATGGTCATCAATGTTAGATATTTTTCGGTGGCTGCCCCTGTGCTGTGGAATTCGCTCCCGGAGGAGGCTCGATTGGCTCCCACTCTCCTGCTGTTTCTGCGTGTATGTAAGACCTGGCTGTTCCATCAGGCTCTTGGCGAGGGGTAGGGGTGGGGTGGGGTGGGGTGGTTTCCCCACATACTGTATTTTTAAATAGTTTTTTTTAAAATGTATATTGCTTTTATTGAATGTTGTTCACCTCCCTGGGCTGCCCTGAGGGCAGGAGGGGCGGGATATAAATTCTAAATAAATAAAAATAAATAAAAATGTGTAATTCCTGCAGTATTTTAGATTGCTTTTTAAAAAGTTTAATTTTTTAGACAACACTCAAAATTGTGTAGTAGGCTATTTTTGATTTGCATGTATTTACACAAATTAACATATGTACATTTTATGGAAATTATTCTCTTGTAGTGAGTGATAAAATTCTCCCTCCTGCCAATACTTGCATCTTGGCATCTCTGTTAATATTCAGTTCTTGCTTCAGTACAGCCAAGATGAATTCTCTGAGATCCCATCATTGGGACTAAATTCCCCCAGGATCCCCCTCATTACTCTCTCCCTTTCCTGAACACAAAGTACAGATGCTGCACAAGCCCTGTCCCCTGCAGAGGTTGCTTCGAACCTGCTACCCCAACTCCTTAGGAGTATTCGCTCTCCCCTGGAAGCATGTTACTACAAGGAGCAGTTCTCCTGTGAGCGCCTCTTCTCTTTATCCTCTCTCCTTTCATTCCAAAGGACCTTTTCACACAAGATGCCCCCACCCATCTCCACACAGTTTTGCTGTGTGGAGATGGGTGGAGGCGCCCATGTGAATGGCATGGGGAATGGGTGGGGGTTCATGTGCACTCCCGTGCTACACCCACTTCCACCCATCTGCACCCATCACCCTTGCACAGAGCAATGGGCTCCAATTCCCGATGCTCCGTGGGTGGAGATGGGTGTGCACCCATGGGAACGGGCGCACGCTCACCTCCACCGACTGCGGTCCGTTTAAAAATGGCCAAAGACTTTTTGCTGCTTATATAGCCCTAATTGGAGTATAATATTGGGCTGGTGCTTCACTAATGGGGCTACAGTGTATCCCTCCCACCTGTGGCTTTCTTCTTTCCCTCCCACAGGTAAAAACCTTTATAAGAAGACCCTGCCCTGAAGGCAGCAGCTGAAGGGCAGCGACCGAAGGGCACCACCAAAGGGTGAAGGCCCATTGGTGGGCCATTGTGGCAGTGATGCCCAGGGGGTTTTCCATCTGCATCTTGGACTATATAACATCTGACATCATCCCCCCCCTCCCCTGTGGAAGGAGAGGCGGTGGAGTTGGGAAACTCCACAGACTTCCGGGACTGGGGGTGATTAGCGGTGCACTGCCTGGCAGTGCCACAGGCATGCACTTAAGGACCATGCCTAAGGACCCTTAGGTGAGGCCCTTAGTGGAACCGTCGGGGCTGGGGGAGGGGGAATTCTGGTGGTGGGGTGTCCATCTCAACTAAGGGAAGGTTTGTGAGGGTAAGTTATTTTGGGGAAGGGGGTTATTGAAGTTTATAATTTGTTTGTGTTGGGAGGTTATTGGGAAGATCTCCTGCCCCAATGAGAGGGAGGCCAGAGTGGGATTGGTTTATGGAAGGGAGGGACCTTTCCTTCAGTATGAGGGGTGGGGAAAGGTCCTTTTGGGGTGCTGTAAATCCCACTTGGTGAGAGGAAGTGGGAAGGTGGGTTCAGAGGGGTGGGGATCTCCCTTGCCAGCTGGGTGGAGCAGATGGAAGGGAGGAATCTGACTGAGTGGGTGGGTGGGGGGGGCACAGCCATAGAGGCTGTGATGGAGCGAGACAGATATGGTCCCTTCAGAAGGGGTATGCGACCTGTGACAGGGGGGAAGGTACTTGGTGCCTGTCCCTCTTGCTTCCCCCAAGGCGGGTGATGAGGTAGTTCGAGATCAGAGGACCCCTGACCTGGGTTTGATACTGCTGAATGTGTGGTTGGAGGTTAATAAACCTTCCACAGTCCGGGAGTTAATCCTGTACTGTGATGCCGCTTGTGTGTATTACAGAGACCTGGCTGGACGATGAGTCGGGGCCTCTTTTGACTGACCTTGTTCCAGCTGGATACTCTGTGCAGCATCAGTCTCGGAGGGACGGGGGGCGGGGGCGGTGTAGCCATTGTTTTTAGGGATTCATGGTCTGTCAGGAGGTATCCGGTGCAGTTCATATTGGGGGTAGAGGGCCTCCATCTTGTGTTTGATTTGGTGGGGGACAGAGTGGGGGTACTGCTGCTATACTGTGCACCTACCTGTACGGTGGCATTCCTACATGCTCTGATGAAGCTGGTGTTGGA
The DNA here is from genome assembly GCA_003113815.1 of Sphenodon punctatus. Lineage (NCBI taxonomy): Eukaryota > Metazoa > Chordata > Lepidosauria > Sphenodontia > Sphenodontidae > Sphenodon > Sphenodon punctatus. The sequence continues at coordinate 652,776 of QEPC01014630.1, forward strand.
CAATGGATGTGATATTGTGCTCCCTGAAGACTTTGTTCTTGGGGGACTTCAACATTCATGCTGACACTGGTCTTGGTGGGGTGGAACGTGATTTCATTGCCTCCATGGCAACCATGGGCCTGTCCCAAATTGTCAATGGCTCAATGCATGATGGGGGACATACCTTGGACCTGATTTTTTGTACTGGCCTTGAGGTGGGGATCCGTTGATGGGGGAGGTGTCAGCAGAGCCCTTGTCATGGACGGATCAATACCTCCTTCAAGCACGTCTCCTGGCATTTGTCTGTCTCCGGAGGGGTGTTGAACTGATTTGGATAATTTGCCCTCAGAGACTAATGGAACCTAGTGGTTCTGGAATGCTTTTTGGAAGAAACCCTCTGATCTTGACAACCTTCTACTCGATGATCTCATGGCACTATGGAATGCCTTGCTGGTGGAGACCATCGACCAGATGGCTCCAAGGCGTCTGCTTCCCCAGTGGCTGCTCCTCAGACCTTCATGGTTTATGGAGAACCTGAGGTTGTTGAAGCATGAGGGGTGGTGGTTGGAGTGACGGTGGTGCCGCTTGCATGCTGAAGACAACAGATTGCGACATAGAGCTAGTTTACTGCTTATATACTGAGGTTGTGGAATCCTCACTGGGTCAGGTTTCATGGGATCAGCTCCAGTCGGTGTCATTCACCAAGGTGGAGGATGCTCTTGGGACTGTTAGGGCCAGTGGTGACTGGTGGGTTTCAAGGCTGGTGCAGTGCAGACCAGGGCCAGAAGTGGGAGGGGCCAATGGTAGGTGGGGCCTGGCCAACAGTAGGTGGGGCCAGCAGTGCACATGAAAACACAGAGCGAGCAAAGCAAATCCTCTTAAGCCAACAATATTATGTGAAGTCTTTAGCACACTACAAATTCATCAGCATGGAGTTCCACTTGTCCCCAAAACCTGCTACACAGTTTTGTTGCAATGTAAAAGGCATCTGCTGCAACCAGAGAGGGAACATTCATGCAAAGACTAGCCATTAGTGAACTAACATGTGGCATGGTGGTCTTCTTGCAGCAGAAAATCCTTGAAACTGACACTGCAAAGGGGTCATTTTAAGTGCAGCAAACATTCCAGCAAAGATTAGAAACCCTTCCATCCATCCGCCTCCAAAAAAATCCCCCAAACAAACATAAAGCAGACAATTAGGGTGACAGGGTCTCACACAGGGTGAAAAACTAAAACAGCAAGGGCCAAGAAAATATTTTAAAGCATAGGAATCGAGGCAACACAGCCGTTCCAACTGGGCTCACAAAATTAGTAATTACCCCTGCCTGTAATGCATGGGGGTGAGGAGGGAGAGAAGAGGATGAAAGAAAGCACAAGCAAGCAAACAACGTAGAGGAGATCAGGGCAGGTGATTTGTTTTTTCAAAACTTACCAGATTTCTGAATGGATGAGACCTCCTGATCACTCTAGTCTGACTCTGATAACCACCTTCTGTTTTTCTTTCCTCCAAACAAGGAGGCCAGGGACTCCAAACTGGTCCCTGGCATCTCCCCTCTTGTAAAAATAAGAGGGGGGGTATCTCTTTCTCTCTCTCTTCCCCCTCCCCTCCAGTCAACCTAAGGAGGAAGGAGAAAGGAAGAGTGAGCTCTCTCCCTCCCTCCTCCCACTCTGGTAGAGGAGGGGCCAGGGGGAGAAAGAGGAGCTATGGGGTGGCCAGAGCATTTAGAAAAGGCTCCCTGACATGCCCCCCAGGCCTTGCTGATTGGCTGGATTTCTCCATAGGAACCCAGCTATGGAACACATGGCACCTCCCCCACTCCCTCCCCAATTCCCCAGAAAGCAGTGATTTTCTGGGCTGACGCCGAGCACATGCTCCCTGAGGGCTTGGGGGAGATCCTCTAAGTCCCCACCTCCCTTTAGCTCTCTGGGCAGTGAGTGGAAAGCTAGAGGGAGGGGGGAGCAGCAGCAGGAGGAGTATGTTTGTCCCCTCCTCCCCTTGCAGAGTTCTTTCCCTGCAGGCTTTGTTTACATATGACTCATTGGCTCTCCAGGAGGAGAGTTAAAATGTAAACAAAACCTTCAGACAAGTGGGGAAACTGACAGCGCTGCCACTGGACCAGCTGAGGAGTAGCTCCGGCTCCCCAGCAACCATGGGGGGGGGAACCCTGAGGGGCTTGGGGGGCATCTTCCCCAATGCCCTGGGGGAGGGGCTGCTACTGGTTAGGGCCAATTTTTAATGAGCTTTATCAATGCCCATCCTGGCTGGTTAAGGCCAGCTGGGAGACAGTGAGGCTGCCGGTGGCGGGGATGATCAATGCCTCCCTTTGGAAGGACAGAGTGTTGAGCTGCCTCAAGGGGGTGGGGGTGTGGCCTCTGCTAAAAAAACCATCACTTGAGATTGACTCTCCAATTACCAGCCACTTTCGAACCTTTCCTTTTTAGGAAGTTGCAGTGGCATCTGGACTGCACCAGTTATCTGGACCCCGCGCAGTCCAGTTTTTACTCAGGCTGTAGCACGGAGACTGCACTTGTGGGCTTGGTCAATGACCTTCACCATGAATTGGGTCAGGGCTTTTCAACCCTGCTAATTCTGTTAGATCTATCGGCAGCTTTTGATACCTTTGAGCATGAGATGTTGGTGACTCGCCTGCGGGACAGAGCCAGGGTAGGCGGGATCATTCTTGAATTGTTCCACTCCTTCCTGGCTGGAAGAACTCAGCGTACGGTGCTTGGGGACTGTTTTTTGTTCCCTCAAGATCTCATGTGTGGAGCCCCACAAGGCTCTATTCTTTCCCCTCTCCTGTTCAATGTGTATATGCAGCCACATGGTGAGGTTGTGAGATGGCATGAGGTGTGTTGTCATAAATATGCTGATGACACCAGCCACACCTCTCTTTTTCATGCAACCCAGGCCAAGCAGTCTTGGTGCTTACCCAATGTCTGGTGACTGTGGGGAACTGGATGAGGGCGAGCCGACTGAAGTTGAATCCCGACAAGATGGAGGTGATGGTAGTAGGTAAGGCAGTGAATGTGGCAGCTCCCATCATTGATGGGATTCGCCCTCCCCTGGCTTTCCAGGTTCATAGTCTGGGCATGTTCCTCAATCCGCAGCTCCGCCCGGACCTCAGATAGTGACCTGCATTTTTAACATTGCAGTTGTTAAAAACTTTTAAAAATTGTATAGTCCCCGAAGTCAATGGGGACAAATTAAAATGTTAAAAATCCAAAACAAAAATCAATGCAAAAGATCCGAAACAACCGATACTGAAAAAGAACCAAAATTTTGGATTAATCTGAAACGGCCATTATCGGGTATTATTACTATTATAAGAATTTATATAGCACAAGCTGTGTACCTGGTGCTTTACAGAGCAATAAGATAGATGCGGTTCCTGCCTACGGCTTACAATCTAATAGACATGGAGGGGGGAGACAAGGAGAGGGAACATAGGGAGAGACAAGGGATAAATAACATTCAAGCGGATGAGAAGTCTCAGATGCCCGTGCTTGGCTTGGTTTCAGTTAGGCTGGAGTATGGGGGGGAGGGCAGACAGCAAATATTGAAAGGAAAGTTATAACAGGCGTCGGGAAAGGCGGCGAGGAAGAGGTGGGTTTTGAGGAGGGATTTGAAGGTGCGGAGGGAGGGGGCAAGACAGATGTGGGCAGGGAGGGAGTTCCAGGCATGGGGGGCGGAAGGGAGAAAGGGCGAAGGCAGTTAGGGGAGCAGGGGAGACAAGGGAGAGCGAGGGAGGGGGCAGAGGAGGAGCGGAGAGTGCATGCAGGAGTGTGTAAGGATACTACGGCTGAGAGGTAAGGGGGAGCCAGGTTATGGAGGGATTTATAAGTGAATACCAGGAGTTTGTGAAGGATGCATTTGTGAATGGGGAGCCAGTGAAGTGAGGAGAGGAGAGGCTGCACGTGGTCGAAGTGACGGGCTGAGTGGATGACCCTAACAGCAGAGTTTTGGATGGAGATAAGGGGGGACAGGTGAGAGCGGGGGAGGCCAGAAAGGAGGAGGTTGCAGTAGTCAAGATGAGAGATAACCATGGCGTGAACAAGGGTTTTGGCTGAGGAGACAGAGAGAAAGGGGCGAATCCGAGCAAAGTTGTGGAGGGTGAAACGACAGGACTTGGCAATAGAGTTGGTGTAAGGTTTAAAGGAAAGGTGAGTATCAAAGACGAAGCCCAAGTTACGGGCTTGGGGAACAGGGCGGATGGTGACCCCATCAATAAGGATGGACACGGAAGAGGGAGAGGAAGGGTAGGGAGGAAAGATAAGGAGCTCAGTCTTAGCCATGTTGAGCTTGAGCTCAACATGAAATTGAAATTCCCATCCTTACTCATTAGTGAAGCACTGGACCAGTATTATATATAGCCCTAATTGGAATATAATATTGGGCCAGTGCTTTAATGAGACACATGTATTAGTGGGTAGGTCACTGGCTAGCCTAGGAGCCACTGCTGCTAGGACTTGTCACTTCCCATCACTCTACAATGGGCACTCAAACATCTTTTCTTTTCTTTTCCTGTTACCAAAAACCCCAGGTGACAAGTTATTTTGGTTCTGTAGCTTTGCAAAACTTGACTTTTGTAAGATTTAAAATGAATTTGTCATGAAGCATATACTGTAGTGCAAAGGAAATAAGCTCTTCCTCTCCAGTTCCATTTCTGAGGCAGCATACTTCACACTGCAGCTCAGTTTTCCCAGGGTACAGCAGAATTTCAAATAAAAATTCCTTAGTATTCCTTTCCATTATCAGATGCAGGAACCCTGCCAGAACCTTAGCTCTCATTGAACTAAATTAAACAGTACAAATTCTCATGGTGGAATTAAAGATGCATTGAATGTTTTGTATTGAAACCATGCCAGGGCCAGCAATTCAAATGTACGTATTGATAGCCAAAGCATGCGTGCAGTCAAATATTCTCGAGCATTTGCCATGGCTGTTTCAATGATTCTTTCTTTCCCCATGATAGGATAACATTGCTTTAATACTTAAATGCTGACACAACAGAAAATATTGCCTGTTCGGACTCCCAGGCCTTGGCAAGCTTGTTGTTTGCAAACCAGCACCTTTGGCAAGTTTCATCAATCCCTACACAGTTCAATATGAAGTGTTTATTAAAGCGACTAACATGAAAAGCAAAGCACTTCACTTGTTTTAGAAAAGCAAGAAGGATAAATAGTAAATACCAGAACAAGCTAAAGCTCTTGCGTGGCAAGTCAGAGCCCCCTTTTCCCCCTTCCATTAAGAGTATGAGTTTTTCATTTGGTTTGTCTTTAAAGGGACAATCCATTTCCATTCCACTGCCATGGCATCTATAATTTAAATTTACGAGGCAAAGCTTGAGGTTTGCCTGCAGAGCTGCTGGAGGATTCCATACCCTTTGCTACTGAAACATAGTTTTGTTGAAGGGATTGTGCCTTGCAAGCCCAGTTGAAAGTACCCCTGCCTTTTCCGACAAGAATCCATCAGCATGTAATATTTATTTTCTGTTTTAGTTTTACTACAAATACTTGGCGGCCTTTCAGAAAGGAGCAGATTTCCAGCGGAGGCAGCACAACTGGTACATCTTTGTATAGAGCAGACCAAATGCTCTGAAATGGGAGCTTTCAGACAGTGGATAAAGTGGATGCAGAAGATTTACTGAAATGAAAGGGCACAGAATGCTCCAGTGTAACTGCATTATTGCTGTCAGTAACCCACTCTCCTCCCCACTACCCTGCCTTCTCATGGACAGAGGGACGGACTGTGTTTTGATGAAGGAAAGAAGAGAGTTTCTTGGGTGTTCTGGCGGCTTCTTTTTGTGTAGCCTTCTCCGTATACAGGGAGTTGTTTCTGCTGCGCACAGCTTTTAAACTGCTCTAACAGTGCTCTTCTTGGAGAGAGGGAAAAACTCTGTAGCTCTCTCCAGCAGAAGTTGGTCTAATGAAAAGTATTATCTTAGCTATTTTGTCTTCTGCCACTCTAATATGTGGGACCAATATGGCAATGATCCTTTGTTACTCCTGCCCCACAGAAAAGGTACCTACCAAGAAGAATTCACCTCCACTGCTGACCCGTATAGATGGTAACCAGTGCTCGCTTACTGGTTAAATGAATTGATGTGACAAAACCTACCCCTGACACCATGCTTTCCAGCCCAGACATTGTCAAAGCAGAGAAATGAACCCTGTCCTCTAGCTAGAAACCCAACCACTGGGGTAACCTGCCTATTTATAGCTAAATATAAAACAGGAGTTCTTGTGATTTGTGATGTCAAGTGCAGGTGGTGGATCATGAAAGTCATTAACGAAAGCTTAACAAACCAGGTTTCTCTCTGGCTTTTGTTTCCAACCCCAAAATGGCCAATATTAGCCTTTTACTGGTCTTTTACATTTCAGAGTGCACACTCCTACTTAGAACATTTCCTGGGGTTCATCTCTCTCCCTTGAATTTAATTGATGGATATTGGCTAGACTATTTTGTGGACAAAATTGCTTGCATTCATCGCTGTTTCGACGCTGTACTTGATACAGTAGGAGAACCAGAGATAATGGAAGCCACGCCTTGCCCTGTTTTGTGGGATCAGTTTCTGTTGGTATCGTCCACTGATGCGGAGGTTGTTCTTGGGGCTGTTAGAACCACAGCATGTGAACTAGATCCATGCCCATCTTGCTTGGTCAAGGACAGCCAGGAAACATTAGGGTCATTGCTGACTGGGGTAGTCAATGCCTCCCTGAGGGAGGGCAGAGTTTCAAGGTGTTTGAAGGAGGCTGTGATGTGACATCTGCTCAAGAAGCCATCACTTGATGTTGACTCTCTCACCAGTTATTGGCCTGTCTCTAACCTTCCCTTTTTAGGGAAGGTTATTGAACGGGGTGGCTCAGCAGCTTCAGGGGCATCTAGATTGCATCGGTTTTCTTGACCCCTCACAGTCTGGCTTTTGTCCAGGTTATGACACTGAGACTGCACTTGTGGCCTTGCTTGATGACCTCTGCTGTGAGTTAGACTGGGTTTGTTCCACCCTCCTGTTTTTGTTGGATCTGTCAGCTGCTTTTAATACCATTGACCATGATTCTTGAATAGGGATGTGCGAACAGAATGCGGTTCAGATGTTCGGCCGTTTGGTTGTTCGGTTCGAAAACCAAGTTTGGGTTCGGTTGTTTGGTTTGGCAGAGTTTGGGTCAGCTGAATCTTGCTGAACATTCGAAAAAGCGCTATCGGTACCATTATTGATACTGATTTTTTCGGCATCAGTATCATTTGGCCCTGAGACCACCCCTGGTCTCCACCCCTGGTGCCAGGAAGTCTGCTCCTCAGCTTCTCCCCCTTCCAGTCATATTTTCCCCACCTGAATGGGCCTTACAGTCACGTTTTTTCCCACCCCATACTTATCCGAACTCACCCGAACATGACCAAGCTGTTTGGTCGTTTTCGAGTTAGGTTCGGATGTTCGGTTCAGATGTCCGAACAGACCAAGTTCGGTCTGAACTCCAAACATCCGAACCGCGTTCGCACATCCCTATTTTTGAATGGTTCCATTCCTTCCTGGCCAAAAGGACCCTATGTGTAGTATTCTTTGTCCCCCTGGGATCTCATGTATGGTGTCTCTCAAGGATCTATTCTGTCCCTTCTCCTGTTCAACATGTATATGCAGCTACTGGGTGAGGTTGTGAGAGGGTTTGGTGTCTGGTATCATCAATATGCTGATGACACTGAACTCTACCCCTCATTTTCAGCTGACCCTGGCCTGGCAGTCTCATTACTTACCCAGTGTTTGGCGGCTGTGGGGGATTGGATGAGGTTGAAGCTGAATCCTGACAAGATGGAGGTGATGCTGGTGGGGAGGGCCAAGGGGGAACAGGTTCCTGTCATTGATGGGGTTTGTCCCTCCCTGGTACCTCAGATTCGTAGTCTGGGGGTGCTTCTTGATTTGCAGCTCCGCCTGGATGTCCATGTGGCAGCTGTGGTGCAGAGTGCCTTTTGCCAGCTACATCTGGTATGGTGACTTCGGCTATACATCTTGGATGCTGACCTGGCCACCATCATCTATGCTTTCATCACGTCAAGACTGGAGTATTGTAATGCTGTCTACATGGGTCTACCCTTGGTGACTGTTCGGAGACTGCAGCTGGTGCAGAATGCGGTGGCCTGTCTCCTTATGGGGATGGGTCACTGGGAGCCTTATCAATCAATATTTATTCACTTAGTCAAAAGCCATGGCTACATAGTTATTAAGATACAGATAAGCAATACAAAACAAACAAACAACCAAAAGTTCAGGATGAAAAATCAAAAACCATTCAGGAAGTAGATACATCAGACCTGATCTTAATAGCACCTGCCAAAAATTTTGCCACCTGAGTGGAGATAATTCAAAGATATCCTTGCCCTCCAGTAGATAAACCAACACAAAAGATTGAGAGTATGGGGGATAGCCATAATTATTGGAGTCAAAAACCTAGAATGAGGGTCTGAATACAAATTGCAATCAAGTAATGTATGGACCAGACTTTCTATTGCTTTTAGATCACAATAGGAAAATCATTGATTATAGGGAGTACCCTTCCAACGACCTTCCATTACAGCAGATGGTAATAAATTAAAATGGCCTAAAGTAAAGGTCCTCCTATAGTTACAGAGTCAAAAAGCCCCAATATGGGGCACCTGTATAATTACCATTAAGCTCGCTTTTATACAAGCAGCCAGATGCAGCGCATTCTTCAACACCCTTCCTGAAAAGCCCCGCGGGGTGTGTTTTGATGCACGAGAAGTATCCAGCCACCATAGGAATCGCTGCTCATGTGGTCTTTTTGAAGCTGCATTTTGACTTCCAAAATGTGCTTTCAACAATACTGTGTGAGCGGGGATTCCTATGGCGGGCAGGTACTTCTGGTGCATCTAAATGCACCCCCATGGGGCTTTTGGGGAAGCTTTTTGAAGAACATGCTGCATCCAGTCGCTCATATAAAAGTGGTCTAAGAAATGGATATAGCAAAGATATCTTTTGAGCAGAGATCGCAGCAAGGAGAAGTTGATTTTCTTGATCTGCTATACGTTGTTTGATTTGGTATAAGACTTTATGGAAAGAAAGAGAAAGAAGGTACTCCCTAGAAAAATCTAAAGAGAACAATAGATTTGCCACCCCCTGCACTCAAGGACCAGTGGGAGCTAACAAAAGTGCACTGAAGTGGAAGCTATCTCGAGGAGAGTGAGTGACATGCAGCTAGTATTAAAGAATTATCAATTTCAACAAAGAAGCTGTTGTGGGGAGACCCACTTTGGTCCTAAGAAAAGCCACAGGGGTACCCCTAGGAACCCCCAATATAGTTCTAATAAAATTATTCTGAATAGATTCCAGTTAGTAGAGCAAAGCCACTTCCCAAACCTGTGAGCCATACACTAGCTGAGAGATTGCCTTAGCTTTTCTTATTGCAGGTAGGCAAAGTCTGCCTCCCTTAGAACAGAAAAAGCTGAGAATGCCTCTCACCATGGAGGACACTGTCTTTGAGATACACTGAAAATGAGCTGACCAGGAAAAGGATTGAAGGAAACAAACCCCCAAATATTTATATTCCCAAACCTTTTCAATACTATGCTCATTCATTTGCCATCTATTCTGGATAGGTCTCCTTCCAAAGACCATAATTTTGATTTTAGAGTAATTTATTAGTATTACAAGGTCCTCCAATCTACCAAAATCACAAAATTTAAGCAGAAGATGTCTCATTCCAATTAAAGTCTTGAGATAACAATGTCATCTGCATAAAGCAATACTGATATCGGAGTGTGATTGAGCATTTTTGGGTGGTGAGATGAATCCTGGAGGAAAAGGACTACCCCACTGATGTAAATGTTAAATAACAAAGGGGTCAATAGACAACCTTGACGAACACCACAAGAAAAGGGAATAGAACTGGACAATTGGCTCTGGGCCCCTACCCGAACCTGAAAAGTAGGTTCCCTGATGAAGGGCTATTAACAAAAGGAGAGGTCTGTGGTCGATCTTAGTTTGTGATAGTTTTCACCAAAGGCATTCACGATTGATAGAATTGAAAGCAGACTTAAGGTCAACAAAGGTGGCAAAAAAGAGAAGGTTTTCCCCTTAATCTGGCATATTTGGAAATTACCTGATTAAAAAGAAAAATATGATCAACAGTTGCTACTCCCTTGCTGAACTCGGCTTGTTCCTGGCCAAGAGCATTGTTATCTGAAACCCATTGCTGGAGTTTATTAAGTAAAAAGGCTGCTTAGAGTTTACCAATTACAGCTAGAAGGCTCACTGATGGAGTGATAATTTGCCGGATCATCCAATTGTCCTTTTTTATCTTTTGGGATGATGATACTTTTGCGTCACCCTTCCAGCAAATGTCCAGTTTCATTGATGGACATGAAAAGATGCACTAGCACATCTGACCACTAAATAGTATTGGTTAGACTTCAAAAACTCTGGGGGGAATAAAGTCCCCTTTTGGGGGGGAAGGGGAGCGCCGGGACCATATATAACACCTGTGCTTCGTTCTCTGCACTGGCTGCCTATAGTCTTCCAGGCACAATTCAAAGTGTTGGTTCTTACCTATAAAGCCCTAAATTTCCGGGGCCCCACCTATCTTTGGGAACACCTCACCCCATGGGTCCTGGATCAGCCCCTGCTGTCTGCTGGGGGTGCCCTTCTGCAGGTCCCCCGAGTTCAGCGTGGGGCAACGTTGGAGAGGGTGTTCCCCGTGGTTGCGCCATGGCTCCCTCACGGTGATTATTTGTTTGTCCCCAGATCTTCCCTCCTTCAGGCACCACTGCAAGACCTGACTTTTTTGCCAGGTTTTTGCCAGGTAAGATGGGTAATGGGCGAGGGATTAAGATGGGAATTGTTTTTAATTTTTTACTTTTGATTTTGATACTGAAGACCTTTTAGATGTACTTTAGATATCGTTATTTTGTATTTTATATTGTACTGTTTTAGTGATTTTTTGTAAACCACCCCAAGGTGCCAGAGGCAGGAGGGAAGGGGTTTGAAGAAATCCCTGTATAAATGAATGAATGAATGAATGAATGAACATCAATGGATTTAGCAGTTAAATTCTGATTTAACAATTGTTGTTATAAGTAATGGGTGAGCAGTAGAAAGAACACATTTTGATTTTCAGATGCTACATTGGTGTTTATAGAACCCTCGACTACAACATATATATCTATTTTTTAACAAAAAACATCTTTATTGAAAATATACATCGAATTTGAATAAATACTGTAATCAAGATGCTAAAGAAACTAATCCTTGGCAATCACTAATGCTTTTAGGGTCAATCCTGTGTCTTTTGTAAACCCATAATCCCATTAGCTCAAACAGAAATTATGGTTGTGCAATGCATGCAAGATCAAACCACTTTGGGTGTTTTTAAATGAGCAAAGCTTTGGGGCAAGGGGGGCAGGGACTGTGTCTACTGAGTGGCACAGCTGTGGAGCACCCATGCATGTGGCATGAGCAGGGAGGGATTCTAATGAGGGGATCCCTGGGTGTTCATTGCGCCCACTCAGGCAGACTCCATGCACCCCCTCCACCATGGACTGGCCATGCAAACAATTCATACGGATGGCTGTTTCCCCTCCCCCCAGCAGGCAGCACCTCCACCCTAATCCCCACCCAACTGCCCACCCTCTGCCATGACACAGCCACAGACAACATGGAAACATGAAGCCATTAACCCCTTTCTGTCTAGCAGACGGTGTAGCTACTGCATCTGCTGGCAGTGCCAGGCTACAACGGAGGTGCATATTACTGGTGGGATATGCAGGAAGCTGTTGTCAGACCTGCCGTTCTCCATAGCATTGGCTCTTTTCTCATGCAGTGCAAAGGGTTTTGTTGTGCTTTGAGCCAACATGGTGTTGTATTTTAGGGCTGTAGCAGAATGTCACAGCGGTAGCTATTTCTGCCAGAAACAGCATTTCCGCAATTAGTGGTACGGTGTGACAGAGGCTGTCATTCCGCTAGTTTCATTCTGCTACTTCCGCAGTTCTGCTAATTTCATTCCGCTACTTCCACAGGCTTCGCAAAATAGTGGAAACATGACATTTTCGCTACTTCTATCATTCTGCCAGCCCCACAAAATAGTGGAACAGCGATTTTCCGACAGTTTCCGCAATTTTTCTGCAATTCCGCAATTTGCAGAATGCCAGTGGAATTAGCGGAACATCCACAGAAAAGCTGCGGTGTGGCGTGGGCAGTTCCGAAATGACGGAATGGAATCACGGAGCGGTAACAGCTGCTGCTGCATCAGCCCTGTTGTATTTCACATGTGTGTCCTCTAAGAGCTCCCCAGGGAGCTCCCAGAAGGGCCATGTGCGGGACCAGGAAAATGGCTGGACTGTGGACCTGTCTGCTGGCATGGGTGGGAATCCAGGTGCATATTTATTTTTATTTATTTTTTTATTTTTATTTTTTCAATTTATATCCCGCTCCTCCTGAGAACAGCTCGGGGCGGCTAACAATTTCCAGGACATAAAATACAATTATAAAAATATGTTAAAACACACATAAAATCACAACAATAAAACAGGCTAGGTTAAAAAATACAATAAATAAGGGTGGCGGGAGATATATGAGTGGGGGGGTTGTGTAGATGCCTGTCCCTAAGCATCCTTTTGCCTTGCCCTGCACGGGGCTCTTTGGAGTGTTTCATGCATTGCTATGAGTGGCCAGTGTGTGGTTCACGGTAGCACACTTCCTCATGCACCACCTTCACATGAGCAGTTGGATACATGGCTAATGGATGGCCATGCGTGGATGCATCTTGTTGTTTAAAACACCCTTTGTGTTCAAAGCATACAATAAGGTCATTGACATAAATTAATACAAAGATCCGCCTGCCCCTTAGTCTCTTTGTGTATAAGCAGGGATCTGCTTTGCTCCTGGTAAAATTTTCCCTCATGAGCACCTTGTTTATTTTAGTGTTCCACGCTCTGGCAGCCTGTTTAATCCCATATATGATTTTTTGCAGTTTGCATTCAAGATCCGGCCTTTCATCGTCTGCAAACCCAGGTGGTTGGTCCATGTAAATATCTTCCTTCAACTCACCATTTAGGAATGCTGTTTTCACCTCCATATGCTTGACTTGCATTCCTCTTCCGGCAGCTATACTTAATAATGTTCTGATTGTAGTGTGCTTAACTACAGGTGCAAATGTTTCATTGTAGTCTTCTCCGTACTTCTGGGAGTATCCTTTCATGACAAGTGAGGCTTTGTACTGTTCAATATTTCCCTGTGCATTGTACTTTATTTTAAATGTCAATTTACAACCTTTAGTCTTTCTCCCTGTGGGCAGTGGAGTAAGAGTCCATGTCGCGTTGTCCTGCATGAACTTTACTTCTTCTTCAGCTGCTCTTACCCATTTTTCTGCTTCTCCTTCTGACATCTGCGAGATGTCCTCCCAGGATGCTGTCTCTGACAATTTACTGCTGCTGACTTTGTAGGACAGACGAAGGGGGGGAATGCCTTTGTTAGACCTCGCCGACTGCCTTGGCTCAGCATCAGCAGCCGGCTATGTCTGTTCCTGCACTTCTGTTACCTTTGTGTCAATTCCGACCATTTGTTCAGAGGATTGTTCCCTTTCAGTGGTTTCATCCGTGGTTGATTGTTCTCCTTCACCTGGACCTTGGAGAGTCATTACAGTGTTGCTTGAATTTTCCACAAAGGTCACATTGTTACTAATGGTTATTCTGTCTGTGCAGGAATCCAGGATCCTGTAGCCTTTGGAATGCTGACTGTATCCTATGAGGATGCCTTCCACTGCTCTGCTTTTCAGCTTGGTACATTTCTCCTCTGGGATATACACGTAAGTCTTACTTCCAAATACTCTGATGTGGCCCACACTAGGTTTTTGACCATGCCACAGTTCGTATGGAGTTTTCCTCACTGTTCTAGAATACAGCCAATTTTGTAGGTAGCAGCAACTGCTGCTCCGCCCCAGTATCTTTCTGGTAGTCCAGAGTCTGTTAACATGCATCTAACCATTTCATTTGGCATTCTGTTTTTCTTTTCAGCTGTTCCGTTCTGCTCGGGTGTATATGGTACTGTCTTTTGGTGCTCAATTCCATGGAATCTCAGGAAGTCCTCTACTTCCTTTCATGTGAACTCACCTTAATTGTCAGTCTGCAGAGTCTTTGGTCTGTGCTGGAACTTGTTGCTTGTCATGGTCACATAGTCCTGAAGTTGTCGAATACTTCATCTTTACACTTCATGATGTACATGATCATGTACCTTGAATAATCGTCAATGAAAGTTACAATATACCGGTTGTCTCCTGGCGTGGGAACCTTCATTGGGCTGCAGACGTCACTGTGTACAAGATCAAGCGGTTTCGTGGATCTATTCTGACTCTTCTTAGGAAGCGTAGCTGTCGTGGCTTTGGCTTTGATGCAACAGTCGTATTTCATGATCATGGGACACGTTGATACCTTACGGTCTTTGGTCAACTGCTGTCTGTGCATTTCCTTGATGCTGTCTGCATGTCTATGTCCCATGTGTCTATGTCACAGGTGGATGCAGTCATCCTGTGGCTTGTGAGCAGTGAGCTTCGCCTGTTCTTTTGCTGTGCTCAGACAGTACAGGTGCTCATCTGCAGTGGCTCTGGCCAGTACTTTTGTCCTACTTTGAATTTTGCATTCATCTCCCTGGAAATGGACAGTGAACCCCCTCGCTGCCAAGCGCCTCATGGACAGGAGTCCCCCTTCTAAGTTGGGTACATAGAGCACATATTTCATGGGTATGGTCAGTGTGCCTCCCTGTGACTGGTTGCAGTACAGGAATCCTTGTCCAATTCCTTCCGCGTTGATGCTTCTCCCATCTGCAAGGTAGATCCTTTCTTTACTGCTCAGATCCAGCCCTGTGAAGAATCCTTTATCGCTAGTCATGTGGCTCGTTGCCCCGGAGTCTACACACCAATTTTGGGATGAGCTGTCTTGCGTTGCTCTGAAGCACCCACTCCATTGTTGAGCGACTGTGTTGCTGTTTGTGACTTTAGCCCTCTGCTTAGGTGTTCGTGGAGACAGTTTCTGCTGTTCTGCTTTCCATATATAGCAGTCTTTCTTTAAATGTCCCTCCTTTTTGCATCTGAAGCATACTCTGGTTTCCCTCTTAGGAGCTTTGTCTGAGGTTTTCAGTGCAGTCTCATTACCCTGCTTTAGATCATTCTGCAGGTTCTCCTTTCTGCACTGGAATTCATCCACAAGTCTACCTTTAACAAATTCCAGCTTCAGTTCAGCCTCTGGCCTTGTCTCCAGGGTATTGATGAGGGCACTGTAAGATTCAGGCAGGCTGCAGAGGAGTAGGGCTACCACATGGCTGTCCTTTATATCTTCTACAATGCTGCGCAGCTGTGTCACTACATCGAACATGGCATTTATAGATTCCTGCATTTCACTTTATTTGCCAAGTCTCATTTTGTATAGTTTCCTCAGTAGAAACAGTTTTCTATTTAGGCTAGGTCTCCCATGCAAGTTTTGCAATGCAATCCACATGCCTCTTGCTGTGGTCTTCATTTCTTATATGGATTAGCTGGTCATCTACCAATAAACTTATTGTAGCTTTGCTAACCTGTCCTTTTTATTCCATTCCTCATGATTTGCTGCTGGTCTGTTCATGGTAATCACCTCCCATAGATCATCTTTAGACAGCAGCATTTCCACTTTAAACTTCCACAATTGGTAGTTTACATTGTTCAGCTTTCCTGCCAAAAGTCTGAGCTCTGAGCTGCTTGCCATATTTGCTTCCCTCCCTTTCCCCTTCTGGGATTTAGGGTTTCTTACTCACAGTCAGTAGGCCTCTCTGTCTGGAAGTTTTCTTTCATAGTCTGCACTCCTTTTGGGCTACTTCTAGTCTTCAAAATTGCTTTGAAGATATCCTGGGCCCATAACCTATTGTAGAGTTAGCTTTCTGTTGAATAACACAGAGCAGAAGTTTCTTCAAAACAGAACTTTACTATGAACTCAGAAGACATGCTTCTATACTGTACAGACTTCATGGGACAAGATGGTGGACAGAGAGAGGAGAAGAGAGGAGACAAGGAGGAAAAACACCCTGTTTCATCCCCTGATCCTCCACCTACTGGATAAGCCCCATATTAAGCTTGCAGGGCTTGCAATGGGCTTTTACTTGTGACTGTTGCACAATCCAACAGTATTGTATTACAGTAGTACCATGACATTGTGGCCATTGCATCCCCCTCCCCCCAGTTTAATTTATATCTGAACAAAGTGGTGGATCATTTAATGGTTCTTTGACTGGTAAAACACCAATATTGTGCCTCTTATATGTTGATGATGTTGTTCTTTTGTCTTGAATCCAAGTAGGTTTGAGAAGGCAATTAGAATCCTTCTCATCCTTCTGTCAGCAAAATCTGTTAAAAATTAATTACGAAAAAACCAAAGTTCTGGTATTTTATAAAGGCAGACCTAATCATAAATGATATATGGACAGGCATCAAATAGAACAGGTTAAATCCTATTAGTAATTAGGTATTGCCTTGCAGGTTTCTGGTAACTGAGAGATGCAAATACAGACCTCGATTCTGATGGCAAACAAGAGTGCCTCTGCTATTACTCAGTCATTTCTTTAGGACCAACGTTGGGAACTTGGTCACCCCGGCCTTTAGGGTATTCAGGTCTAAGTGTCTATCTCAGCTCCTGTATGGAGTGTAGATATGGGTCCTCAATAAAGCTGATGCATTTAAAGTTGATGCATTAGAAGTGGTCCAATCAAAGTTTCTTAGGACTCTGCTATTAGCACCCCGATGTGTACCAAATGTAGCTTTGCGTATAGAATGTGATTTTCCCCCTGTTGTGGCCAGAGTATGGTGTTTGATTTCCTTTTGGTTGCAGTTTTCTCTACTGTCTCCTTTGTCATTACTGGTATTGCAGGATAATAAACCCTGTCAATGGTTTCCTTGGTATATGTCAAGGTCCAGTCTATGGGTTTTTCTTCCCTTTTTCTGCAATCCCTGGGATTTAAGAGGGCTAAATAAGACATCAGACAGCGTGTACTTGATATTGCTTGTCAGGCTGACATAACCATAATCAGTTCTCCTCCTACAACTGTCCATTATTTTTCAATTATGAACCCTCTACCTATGGTCATGTATTATTTAGATACTCTGTTGAGGTTAAATTTATGGAAAGTTTTTGCCTGGGTAAAGTTTGATTCCTTCCCTTCTGCAGTGCTTGAGGGGAGATTTAATGGGACACCATATTCAGATCGACTCTGTCAATGTGGTAAGTGGATGGTAGAATCAGTCGCGCACATATTATTATTCTGCAAGCTTTATGCAAATGAATGGTTGCAATTAATTTCCCCTATTACTAGTAAATTTCCAGGTAGAGTAACTGAATATTATTTACAGTTATTATTGAATGATAAATTTCCTCATATTACCCTGATGGTGACAAAATATCTGGCTGTGACCATTAAGATACGAAGGTCTTTTGTGGAATCCCAGAAATCAGGAAAGAACTGGTTGATTTTTGACTGATTGTTTAGATTTTTGTAAATGAGGTTTTATTATTTTCTGCTTGTAATGGGTTTTTATGTTGTTATGTTTTTGTTTGTTGGATGCAAGTTATTTTTATTGTAATAACCTTTGGCTGTACCACAAAATTAATTAAGACATTGCAGTCATGATAAAATTCCTATTATGTTGGGACCAATTCCTGCACCAAAGAGATTCTATCTGAAGTGTGTAGTCAGATGGCACAGGAACTCTGTCATGCTAGTACCTTGGTATTGTCTCAAGGTTACAGTGAGCATGTAATAGACGTACAGTGCAGAAATCCCTGGTGCAATCTATCAAAGAAGTGCGATGGAAAATATCCCTTGTGCCTCTACTATGGATTTCCATTCAGACATCTCAAGAATAACAAACATGCTATAAACCCAGAAACAACTCCAAAGTACTGCTGGGGGGAGGGGGGAAAGGGGACCTCCCAGGATGTCTAAATGCACCCCGAGTAAACACTCTGGAACTCCCTGCCGGAGAAGGCCCGCCTGGCCCCAAGCCTATTAGTATTTCGGCGGAAATGCAAGACCTGGTTGTTCGCCCGGACCTTTGGGGAGGGGGGTGGGTAGTTGAGTTGTATTCCTCTATCCCAAGAAATGTATATCCCAGGCCCTGTTTATATGTCATTTTAATGTTTATATGGTATTTTAAGTGTTTGGATTGTTTTAAATTGTATTTATTGTTGGAAGCCGCCCCAAGCTGTGTTCAGGAGGGGCAGGGTAAAAATGTAATAAATAAATAAATAAATAAATAAATATTAGATGGGTGATCTAAGGATGCAAAGCAAGTAGAGGGTAGTTTGGTTTCCCTGCATTGTTAGTTTGTTAATGGAGATTTTGTTCCTACCTCCACCTGAAGCAGGAGCCAGAGTGAGTAAACAGTATTACGCAAGACATCTTGCATACTGTACTGCTACTAATACACCTCAGTCTTGCCCATTCTAGCACAGATTTCCCCATGGAATAGAGAGCTAATTGTGCTGGGTAGTAAATTTCTCAGTCTTTGAGGAAATAGAATACAAGGGGTAAAAACAGATGCAACACAGGTCCACTATGGACTGGGCTAGGGACTCACCATCACGTGAGTTTCCGGGTTGCCAGATGTGGGCCCGCTGCTTCCCCAACCTTGGTAGGTGGCTTGGCCAGATATGGTCCCCTGGAAGATCCTGGGTAGGGCTGATGCGGCAGCAGCTGTTACCGCGCTGCGATTCCATTCTGCCATTTTGGAATTGCCCACGCCACACCGCGACTTTTCTGCAGACATTACGCTAATTCCTCCGGCATTCTGCAAATTGCGGAATTGTGGAAAAATTGCAGAAATTGTCGGAAAACCGCTGTTCTGCTATTTTGTGGCGCTGGCGGAATGGCGGAAGTAGCGAAAATGTATGTTTCCACTATTTTGTGAAGCCTGTGGAAGTAGTGAAATTAAATTAGTGGAACTGCGGAAGTTGCGGAATGAAACTAGCAAAATGAAAGCCTCTGCCACGCCGTACCACTAATTGCGGAAATGCTGTTTCAAGCAGAAATAGCTACTGCTGCGACATTCCACTACAGCCCTAATCCTGGGCACACAGTCCGGGTCAAAGACCACCCAGGTGGGTCAATGTGAGCCATAGTGGGCCTGCACATCTATTCTCACCACCATCCCTACTGAGGATTGGGGGCTACCATGACTGGCAGCCATGGCTTCCCATGATTGGCCATCATGGCTGCCTGTCATGGCAAGGCGCTGGGGAATGCCAGGGGTGGGGCTGCCCAGCCACGTGTTTGTTCTCTTCCCCACCGGGAGTAGGGTGGAGGAGGGCTTGCCAGTCAGCTGGCCTGGTTGGGCACACCTCCATTCAGTACCCCAATCTGACCTAGCCAGAGGCACCCACCCCCCTCCCCGGGCTGTGTAGCCAGTGCACCAGCTGTGTGTGTGTTTTCACCCAAGGTTACCATGCACACTTTCACTTGTGGTCTAAGACAGACAGATGTGTGGGTCACATCTGCAGCTCATGTAGACTGTTGGAACTTTAGTGACTTCAGTGAATTTGTATAACTTGATGTAGGCAAGGATTAAACTTGATATCTTTAAAGGTGAAGGCTCAAACAACAACCATTATTTACAGATTACCAAAGTGTGTTGTTTCTAATACCCTTGTGTGCAATGTTACCTGTTAGCACACCACCCACCATCATGGTATCGGAATAAAATGGTCTCAAGAAATATATTGTACTGCCATTTCAGTCTAATACACAGAACACATGAGTAGATTTGGGCTCAGTCTATTCTACTCACAGAAACCTGTGGGCTGGAGTCTGCATTTCCCCAGCAGAGGCTACCCCAGCACCTTCCTCTTTCCAAACTTTGCAAAATGTTAGAACTCCCTGGCTCAGGTTGCTGTAGCGACTATGTGCATGTGAACCAATTGCATCATCATCAAAAATCTCCAGTAACTGGTGTATAGAGAGCTGTGTGCTTTTTAATGTGTCTATAATGTCAGCAGACCCAGGGATCCCATGTGCAGGTGGCATGAGGAGGATTTGGGGCTTTAGAGAACTTGAGAGTAGGCACAAATACTTACATTATTTCTGGTGCAAATAAAGTATAGACCTGTCCCCAAACTCTACATTTCCCCCAACGAGCAAGTTGGCCTTTTTCTGGATCAAAAATAGAATGTCTCATCGAGAGTACCAAGCAGTCATTTCCTTTGGTCCTGAAAAGTTAAGAGACAAAGCTTCTCAAAATGTTCACTGTCTGATTTTTTGCAGAAATGATTTTAGTACTTTAGCTATTAGTATAATTATCAAATGCTAATGAGTTTTTAAAGGTTTCTAATATGAAACCATGATTTCAGAACTCCTCTCTTGGCAGAACTCTAACTAGGTTACAGGCAGTGTGACATGATCTATGACCCATTTATACTAATGACTAGAGTATGAATATATGGCTCCTTATGAATAAGCACTCTTGCCTGGACATGACAGGCTAGTGGAAGCTCTGAAAATATGCTTGTGCAAAATAAATCAGATGCTAAAGGGAAGTCACCATAATAGCATACATAGGCCCTTTTTACACAGGCGGTACCCATGCATGACCACCCAGAAATCTGGGTGTTCATGCGTGGGTGAGTCTCGTCTACATGCTGAGGCGTGTGGGGGTGCAGGCGTACTCTCGCAAACATGCATGCACACCCACCTCCACCCATCGCATATGCATGGAGCAACTGGAGAAGACGGTGAATGCTACATGCATATAGATGGGTGGAGATGGCTGTGCATCCATCAACACCCTCCCCCCACCACACACGCACCGCCATGCACACCGACACACAGAC
The DNA here is from genome assembly GCA_003113815.1 of Sphenodon punctatus. Classification (NCBI taxonomy): domain Eukaryota; kingdom Metazoa; phylum Chordata; class Lepidosauria; order Sphenodontia; family Sphenodontidae; genus Sphenodon; species Sphenodon punctatus. The sequence goes on from QEPC01014630.1 coordinate 673,600, forward strand.
CCTCGCTGTCCATGGAAAAAGGGCCATAACATTCACTACCAACATAACAAAGCTAGTTTGTAAATACAGACAAATACTAAGCTTAGATGGGCGAATATGCTTGTCAAATTTGAGATTAAGCTTTAGGTCGTTTGTTAGTCACCCCTTAAAATCTGACTCAGGCATAATTATGAAAGTTGATGCTGTCTGATGGCTGTTTGGTGTCCTATGATGCAAAAAATGAGCCAGTGGACAACCATAATTTATTATTTTTTGTTATTACTTGTATTTCCATAGCATCTAGAGGCCCCATCATGCACTAGTGCTCCTCTGTGCTAGACACTGTACAAACCCATAACAAAAAGATGATCTTTACCCTAAAGATCTTTCTGCCTAAGGAAAGTAATAAGAAGTGATGGAACACTAGAAAGAGAGCTTGTGTACATAAGAAAAAAAAAGACGCGTTCTTTATTTCAGAACAATTAACTCATGTTATTATCCAACCCTAATATTAGGGCTAATATTATTATTAGCTTTCGGGAGCTTCAATGGGATTTTTATTTAGTGGTTTTTGGATCATGACATTAGGGCTAAGATGAGAGCAAGTATTCCCATTCCACAGGGAAATATCAACTTTTTGGGAGTGCTTGTGAGTGTTCCTCAGTACTTCCTTAGTTTCCGATGATTCTGTGCTTCTGCCATTGTTGATATTGGTGCCTGTGCTTTTTTGTTATTTCCCATCAATTTAATCACTTCTGGCATTTTTTGTCATTTTCTACCACTTTCTGGCATTTTTGTCATTTTCCTTCACTTTTGGGGACTTTCTGGGACTTTTACAACAGTTTTACAGCACTTTTAAGGCAATTCTCAGCACTTCTCACAAAGTTATCCAGCAGTTTAGTGTCCACAGTCCCAGGGGATGCACGCCAGGTGCACATGGGGCTTGGGATCAGCCCTTTAGCAGCTCTGTTCAAGTCACAAAAAATAATGACAAATGATAAAAACAATGGAAAAGCTGATAGGTTTCTGTCACACAAATGAAGGATAATGACCTTTTTCTGATGGGAAGAGCATTTGCCGTGATTGTCATTTCAATGCTACATGACACTAGTGTTTTTTTAAAAAGCAGCACTGGAAGTTTTTCCGGGAACTGAGAACAAACCAAGAACTGCCAGTATCTCAGATGTCTTAATTCTTGACAAGAACGGGAAAGAAATAATCACTGTGGGTGCACAAAATGGCCATTGGGCTGTTCTGTGCATGTGCAGTCCTTTTCCAAAATGGTGGCAGCAGTGTTGCCATCATTTTGGAGAAAGACAGCTGGTCTGCTCATATGCATTGGCCATTTGCACATGCGCAGATCGGCTACCCTTTTCCAAAATGGCAGTGATGCTGTTGCTGACATTTAGGAAAGGGACCACGCATGTGCAGAATGGTCTGGCAGCCGATAAACATGCAGGGATTTAATTATAATTTTTTTACACCAAGGAATACCAGGAATTTATACCAGGACTGAGATCTCTCTGGATGTTTACAAATGTGTTGCTGGCCCAATAGGGCCTACTTTGTCCTGGCTGGGCCAGCATCATGGCATTACATTTGTACTGAATTTGCCAGATGAGTGCCTGGTACAAACCCCAGTGGGAGTAGCAGCCGGGCTGGAATTGTGGACCCAGAATGAAGCAGACCCACAGTCCGGTTCTAGCAGCTGCCCAGCAGGGAAGTGGGCCCTTCCTGGCTCCATCCTGGCCTAGTGTCAAAGGTCACCGTAGCATCCAACCATGGCTGCCTACTATTGGCAGCCATGAAGGGGGGCAGGGGTAGCTGCAGCGTGGAGGTGGAGCCAGCTGATTGTGCAGTGCTTCCTGACCCTCCCCCCCCCCCAAGCAGGGGCAGGCCACGGGGATGTCTGTTCCTGGTGCCGGAGCTGCCCCTGTGGGGGTAGCCCTCCCCAGTCCCCATCCCTGGGAGGCATGATGGCAGGGCCATCACATATGTAAGTACTCACTGAGATCTCAGTCCTGGTTCTTGGTTTCTTGGTATTACTTGTGAGAAGCTAAAATGCTTCTCATTTCAGCCCTAGTTTTTACCTTGATGTGGCTAGCTGAGAGCTGAAAGACTACACATCTGAACAGGGTATACATTGCCATGTTACACTGTAAAAACTCCTGTGATTGATCAACTGAGAACTTTACCTTCAGTTTCTTACCTAGTAACGTAAAAAAATAAACACAATTTTTCTTAATGTAAACAAGCAGGGAGCTTAAGTACCTAATGTGAATTGTGAAAATCAGAGACACAAGTGCTAGTGTTAGGGTAGCGTATGGCACCACAGCTATCTGCCTCTAAGTGTTCTACACTTGGGTTTGCAGAACAGGCCAGGATGGGAGATAAAGTGGTGGTTGCTGGTCGCCCCAGTGCTATGCTTTCTGATAGGTTCTGTCACTCATGGCTAAAGCCTCTCACATGTAGGAACCTTGCTCCTGCCACATTAGTCATACCCCTCACAACTGTAGCCTCCTGCCACACTACTCACATTTGAAGTGCCCTCCCAATCCTCATGCCAATATGCCTGTCATGTAACACCCATTTGACCAGTGTTAGAGTGTCTGTGTGAAAAGGGCCATACAGAAGCTGTGTAGTTCAGCCCTTCAGTCTCACCCATGCCTAACCTCCAAGTCATGCCTCCCCAAGTCATGCTTGGGGAACAGCAGTCGGAGACATCAGAGCTGAAAGTCACTGTCACAAATGGCACCTGGAAGTTTCCAGAGCATTCAAGGATACAATTTGAACTACTCCCTCACCTTTAAAAACAATCAGGTTTGAGGCATATGGGCAGGAGCTAAAGCAGAAAAGAGTATCTGCAATATCAGCTATACCGCTTGAATTGACCATACCTGACCTGAGCTGCCACCATCAGGTACTAATCGTTACCTGATAGTGCCTGATGGGTTACCTGAAGTCCTGATTTACTAACCTCCGGAACCAGAATGTCAACTTCCAGTGTCAATTTTTTGAGTTACCATCTCAGTTTTTGCAGTTTTGTCATACTGATTTATCAATTGGTAAACAGGTACATCAGTAATGGGGGAAAACCATTGGGTACCCAATTGGGTACCTGATGTTGCACCCAAAATTGTGGTTATTGCCCATGGGTAATAAATCAGATACTCATTTTTGCTTTATTGAGGACAGAGCAGAGTATGATCCAAGACTCTTGCCCTTCCTGTGTCAGCTCTCTCTCTCTCTCTCTCTCTCTCTCTCTCTCTCATGTCAGGTACCCAAGTGGGTACACAATGTTTTTTCCAGAGGATAGATAGATAATATGTGACTTCAGTCTCTAGTGCTACCAGCAGCTTAGACTCTTTTTTGAGTACTAAATTCACTTTGAGAAAATGGAAGAGAAATTGAAGTAATGGAACACTCAGACTAAAGTCTCATCCATTAAAGGAGCATCGCTCAAACCCTGCATTTTTCTGTAATAGGTGAAGAGTGCTACTAGTTCAGACAGAGGAAACTTACACAACTCTCTATGTGGTACCATGCTGATATTCATGTTAATTACTGCAGTGAGAACATTGTCTTAGATGAGTTACAACCCCCCCCACTCCAAAATCTAAACAATCAGCAGCAGGGGCAGCAGCAGCAACAACAAAATGCTCCTTCACTTTTCTAGTCAGATTCAAGCATATGAGATAATTCTTATTTGTTTATTTTTTGGGGGAGGCACCTAACATATGAAAACAGGAGGACTGAGAAAGAGGAAAACAAATGGGTAAAAAATCCAGTCTATGGGAAAACTGCTTCAAAAATGGGCAAGGCCGGAGTTTTAGGAGGGAGGTGGTCACCAAGAATGGTTGCTTGCCGGATGTATCACAAGTATTCTCATTCTGCCTCATTTACTTTTTTAAAAAGCTTTCTGTACAGAAATGTTCAAAACTCATTCAAGCTTCGTGTAAACCCATATACATCCGTACAATCTATCTGTATTAGATGGGAGTTCTTTGGTGCTTTGAGACTCCATTATGTTGCATGTGGTTTCCATTCTCGTGTTTTTATAGCCTTTTGGAATTTATTTTAGATCTTTTGAGACCTCTAACCATTTCTGGCTAGAAAGATGGAGTTTCAGGCTGGTTGATTTGTCTCAGAGCTCCTCATTTTTTGTTACCATCCTCCTTGCATATAATTCTGGGGAGACTTTAATATTCTTTGATTCCAAGCATTGCATCAATAATTGGCCATGACTTTCTCCTCACCAACATGCATTCATCATTTAGCGGTTGTGTCATTACTTAATAAAAGC
>QEPC01014630.1:681501-702311 GCA_003113815.1 Sphenodon punctatus
AGTCATTATTCATGGAAATTTACTTGTTTTCTTGCTTGCAAAGCATCTCCTAGGTCTGCAAGCCATAGCATGGTGCTCATCACGCATATATTTAGCACCCTCATCTTTGCAACCAGTGCTTGTTATACTTTTCTTGACATCTTCTTGTATGCTTTTTGACATCTGCTTGCAAACTCCTACAGCCTTTTCAGTCCTGATATTCACTTGTTTCATCTGATGTTGTTCTCAGGCTCCTTCAATATGCAGATTCATTACTTTCCTTCAAGTCTTGTCTGCTCCATCATACTGGGACAATCAGTCCTGGAGGCCCATTCTCATCACTTCAGTCTTCTGTTGTTGTTGTTGTTGTTATTGTTGTTGTTTCCACAAGCCCCCATCTAGCCTTTGGGGGACATTAAATTTCTTGGCATTTTAGCACCACAGCATCTTTCTTTAAAAAAAAAAAAAAAAATTAAACATTAAAACCCTGTAAATTGTATCAGTTTGAAAGAGAGAAACATATAATTTTGCCTCCTAACAGGCTGTTGCAGCACTAGATGTAAAGCCTTTTTTCGCTACCAAACACTGGCAGCCTTCCAACAGTGTAATCGTAAATTGTCAAGGTTCAAGCGCTTGTCAAAGATGGTTTTAAAAAATAAGTAATTAGCAACAAGGTGGGCTTGTGTGTCTCATGGCACTAACTTGTGTCAAAACTGATCTCATCAAAGCTGTGCCAAAATTTGAATGGGTGTCAGGGAACAGAAATTCATCTCTATCTGCTCTCTCCCTTTACAAAAGATATTTAGGGCCAATGTTTTAATTAAAAACCTGCATGCAAATTCATAGCTTAATTTTCATATACCACACTGGGTGCTTTTAGACTGACAACATCCCTGATTCTGCTCCTCCCCAGATGGGCAGGCGGAGCAGAGCGGCGCTCTGAAACATACCCAGTAGGGATGGGCGAATGCGGTTCGGTAGTTCGGTGTTCGGCCCGAACTTGGCCTGTTCGGACAACCGAACACGAACACGAACACGAACGCACCGAACGGACCGAACACCGAACACCAAAATAGCGAACACACCGAACGGAACCGAACACCGAACGACGAAAATGGCGAACACACCGAACGGAACCGAACACCGAACTACGAAATGGCCGAACAGTTCGTTCAATTCGAATCGCGTTCGGTTGTCTTCGGGTGGCTAAAACATGGTCTTCTGTCAGGTCACTGGAAGGCCAAATGTAGCAGGGAGGGGGAAGTCATTTGACTCAGCTAGGAGCAGACTTCCAGGCACCAGGGGTGGNTTGTGAAATTGGTCACAATAATTGTTTCTACTCTTGGTGCATGACTTAAGCTTTTCAGAACAAGATGATGACTTGGTTAAATCACGTGTACCACACAAAAAGATTGCTTGAATACATACATGCACTTGTAATTGTGGGATTTAGGTGTGCATACGTGTGTGAGCATATTTGATATGAAGTATGAGTGGCATATGGTAGTTCATAAAAGTACTGGAGTGATCACATTAACACATAAATATCATCTAAGGGCTTGCTCTCATGAACAAAGGTAGTTGTTCTGGAAGAGTCACTCTCCTGTTTCTGTTCCCACAAATGGGAAATGGGTTAAATAGTTCCTCTCTTCCCTGTTTGGAAATTTGCAGGGAGCTTCCAGCAGGGGGAGCTGGAATAGCAAGCAGTCAGTGAAGCACAGAATCTGTGAGGGGTCTGTGCTTCAGGAAAAAAGGAAGTGCTGATGGTTTTTTGAATGGGGTGAAGGTATTTATTTATTTATTTATTTACATTTCTACCCTGCCCTTCTCCAAAGACTCAGGGTGACTTACAACATCAGAATCACAAAATACAATAAAATACAATTAAAATCTATTAAAACACCCACCCACCTCACCCTCTATCCCCAATAATCACACACCAGTCCTCCTCCCCAAACCCATCCACTCGATCCCACCCAACCCTGTCCCTACCTGCCAAATGTCTGGCCAAACAAAAAGGTCTTACCTTTCTTCCAGAAGAAGAACAGGCTTGGGCTTAGGTGCACCTCCAAGTGGAGAGTTTTCCACAATTGTGGGGCAGCAACTGAGAATGCCTTCCTGCACGCCCTTGTTGTAGCAATTAATGGGCAGTTGGCACTCACAAAAAGGCACCCTTCCCCTATGTCCTCATTTGGGACATAGGGGAAGAGGCAGTCTCTCAGATAACTGGTTAAAACCAGCCCTTTGAATTGTGTCCAGAAAGTTATTGGGAGCCAGTACAGATTCTGGAGCACTGGTGTAATGTGATCACGGTGACCTGCCCCCGACAGAAGACAGGCCACCATGTTCTGCACCAACTGCAGCTTCTGAACAGTCTTGAAGGGCAGCCCCACATAGGGAGCATTGCAGTAGTCTAGCCCCGAGGTTATGAAGGCATGCATGGATAACAGTGGCCAAATATGAATTTGATAAAAAAAAGTTCACAGTCTCCTTACCAGATGAAGATGGTCAAAAGTGCTCTGGGTTGCCACTGCAACCTGGAAATCCAGATTCAGCAGTGGACCCCAAAGCTGCAAACTTGAGGGACCAAGGGATGTCGAACGCTGTCAGTAATAGGGGTTCCCACGTCCCCTAGGCCACAAGACCAGCCAGCCATAAATTAACCATGGCATCAACAGGGAGAAAATCGAGGTCAGTGGGTAAATCCCTAGAGAGTTCTGTAATCTTATCGGATCCATTAGTCTCAGGGGATAAGACTATTTATGAATTAATTCATTTAGTCAACTTTTACCCCAATATTCCTTCAAAGGCTCAGGGCAGCTTACAAAAATATAAAAAAATATAAACATAAAACTTAAACATATATAAAACACAGAAATTAAAAAAGACCTAAATCCCACCCACCAACTTTCTCCCTAATCCCTCCACTTAATTCCACCCAACCCTGTCCAATCCTACCAAATGTCTGGCCAAACAAAAAGGTCTTACATCTCTTCTGAAAGGTACACAGGGTTGGGCGTAGGCAGATCTCCAAGGGGAGAGAGTTCCGTAATTGTGGAGCAGCTACCGAGAATGCCTCTCTGCGTGCCATGGTTATACATATTTTCCAGGCAATTGGTACTCACTAGAGGACGCCCTCGACCAACCTCAGAGGCTGCAGTGGAGCACAAGGGAAGAGGCATTCTTTCAGGTTCCTGGGGTCCAAGTCTCCAGTATAGAAGATCAAGCCTCCCCATGGTGGGAGGCTTCCTCCCCACTTCAACTACATTTGTTAAAAGAGGAAAGTATGCCCTCTCCTTTAACTCACCTTCTCATACGAACATAGGAGAGGTTAAAATAAATTAGAAGATTCTTACTTCCAAAAAATTTGAAAAAATGTTCATGAGAACAACGTACCTGACACAAGGGCTGGTTCAAAATTAGCCTTTCTATGGAACATTTCTTGGGACATGGAAAGTCTGGTGAATTTTCAATTGGAATTCCATTCGAAAAAGTTTTCAGTCGGAATTCTGACTGAGTCATTTTGTGCATGTGCAAAATGTCGAAAACTATTTCAGTTATCTCAATCAGAAATTGGGATGGAATTTTGTCCATTCCAATTTCTTACTGGAACATTTGAACTACCCATTTCCGACAGGTGGAATGCTGCTTTCACCCCAATCTGGCACTGAGCCTTAGCACCTGGCATTAATTAGATACAAGTTCCTTCCCTGAGGGACTTATAATCTAGGATAGAAGAGGGGAGATGAGGAGGAGGGGAATATTGAGAGAGATGGGGATACATTCAAGAAGTTGAGAAGTCTCAGGTGCATGTGATTAGACTGGTTAGAGGGGGAAATGGGGACTCTGAATGACAGGACAGTAGAGGGAGCATCAGTGAGCAGTCGGTAGCTGTGAGGAGCTAAGGAAAGCCTTGTGGAAGAGGGAGATTTTAGGAGTGATTTAAAGGTAAGGATAGAGCAGAGCAAATGTGTTCAGTGAGGGAGTCCCATGGCACAGGTGTTAACATTAAAGAAGGGGCATTAAATGGTTTCTCATATAATAGGCAAGGAGTGCATTTCGCCATTTTCATCTGGTGCTTCAGCTTCAGCCGTATGTCTCAGATGGTGACCTGGCCACACATCATCCATGCATTCATTACCTAAAGATTGGACTACTGTAGTGCGCTCTACGTGGGGCTGCCCATGGTGATGATTTGGAGACTGCAGCCAGTGCAGAATGCAGTGGTCCGACTCCTTATGGGGGTGGGCCACTGTGAGCACATTACACTGGTTCTCTGAGCTCTGCACTGGCTGCCTATAGCCTTCTGGCCCCGATTCAAGGTGTTGGTGCTGACCTATAAAACCCTACATGACCTGGGCACCAGACCCCTCACGCCCCGAGTTCTGGATCGGCCCCTGCGGTCCACCGGAACCACTCTTCTTGAACTCCCACAAGTTGTTCAGGGGGGTGACTATAGAGAGGGTGTTTTCAGTGGCCGCCCCTCAACTCTGCAACTCCCTCCTGGCAGAGGTCTGGATGGTGCCGGACCTCCCCTCCTTGTCCTTCTCCATGTAAGACTTGGTTGTTCCATCAGGCTTTTGGTGAGGGAGATGGGTGAAGGGCGGGATTTTGGGGGAGCGGGTTAGGGTGGGGGGGTTTGGTTTGATTTTTTACATCCCCCATTATGATTGCCTTTGTTTATATATGTGTTATTTTTTTATATTTATACTGTTTTAAACTTTTTATTGTAGGCCGCCGCAAGCTGCTTTGGGCAGGAGGGGTGGGGTAGAAGTTATTAAAATAAATAAAAAATAAATTTGGACTTTGTTACAACTTTCTGAACCTAGATTAATGTCAATAAAGTTAATAATTAAGTTACTTTGAACATAAGAAATGGAGACGAAACAGTTAATATTATGGCCCTTTTCACAAGGGCTGGGAGGAACCGCAGTGCACATTAATGGGTATGTGCCGCGGTGGGTGTGTGGCGGGTGTGCAGCCTGTCACATGGATGCACACCCATCTCCACCCACCTCCAGAGATCTCCACACATGGAGGCATTGCCATTTTGTCTAATGCCTCCATGCGTGGGGGATCAGTGGAGATGGGTGGAGTGGAAGAACGCGCACGCACACATGCACACACACACGCACACACACACACCAGTTGTCACATGGATCCCCCCCTGCCCACCCAGTCGTACACATGGGGGGGGGCATCTTATGTGAAAAGGGCCTAAATCCTTTATTGGGTAAACTTCTATTGATGAGTGGAGCTGAAAGGAAAAATCTCTGCTAGTGCTGTTTCCGATGGAAACAGCTCTTTCGCCTTCATTCGTGTGAGGAGGAAATCTACCAGCATTTTCATCATTTTTCATGATTTTCTACCATTCCAATAAGAAACTACCAAAAATTACCAAAAATGTCAGCAAATAGCAGAAAATCACAGAAAATGTAGAAAATTTTGGTAGATTTCCTCCTCACTCCCAAAAGGTCAGTATTATTTCCCAACAGAATGAGAGCACCTACTCTCGCTTCAGGCCTAGATGGTGAAGGTATGTAAGTGTGAACACTTCAGAACACTTGATTGTAACCAAGCCAAGCACACGCACCTGAAACTTCGCATCCACTTGAATGTTGCTTGTCTTCTCCCCTGTCTCTCCCACTGTCCCCTCTCCCTGTCTCCCCCTCCTTGTCTTTTAGATTGTAAGCCACAGGCAGGGACCACGTCTATTGTATGTTTCTGTACAGCACCAAGTACATGACTGGCACTAAATAAATGTTTATAATAATAATAATAATAATAATTAATAAAGTTTGTTTTCAAAATTGCTTCATCTTCTCTCTTGGAACTAAACCTTATGTACTAGAATTTTGCATCTGTTCTTTCTTCTAGTTAATTTCCTGATCTAAACTAAAAATAATTTTGCATTTGAGCGACACTGTAACTGTATTCTTGACTCCAACTCTTTGTATGGTATTTGGCAAATTATTTACTCTCTTTTTATCTCAAGTCTCATCTGTAAAACTGGGACAATGTTTACTTAACCCACAAAGATATTTTGAGTCTCATTTTGCAAAATGCTTGTAAAATATGCAGTTAGAAAATAGTACAGAACTTCAAAATACCATTTTCCATCATTTAGTAATAAAATTAAAAAGACTCCTTGAAAATAAGAAATGCAAATGAGCTGATAAATGATAATGGGTGTTTTTAGACACACATTTCTCCTGGATGTTTGCTGTAACATCCAGAGCTTTCTGTGTGTCTAAATCACTCATCCAGATATTAAACATCTGGATCTTTGAACTTCTGCGTGAAACTTCTCCCAGAACTTTTGTGTGTAAAGGGCTCCTGGTAAAATGCTTTGCTACAGGCAGCTGTGGTCACTTGGTTTCCATGACAGCCTGTCACGTTTACAGCTGCGGCTACTTTAGGCTGCCTCAGGGCAGTGTTTGTGTGAAGAATGCATCCAGGAACTGCCTCAGGGCAGTGTGTGTGTGTGAAAAATGAATCCAGAACTTACTTGTGGACTTGTAAACACAGAAGATTGAAACATCTGGAACTTTAATGTGTGTCAAAAATGCCCAATAACTCAGATATTATTCTTCCATCTTTCCTAACTATGCTGAATGGTAAAGAGACAAAATGGTGAAATGCCATTTGGGAGAAAATGATGTCTCTCTAGATCTGTATACACTGAGCTGAAGTACTTGACTTATTGAGGTGAAATAAGTTACTTCCAACAGTTGTTAAGATATCATTAATAACCATACATGCAATAAATAACAACACATGAATTGGTTCCTAAGAGATATATGACTGCAAATTGCAGCAACATATCACAGCATGTGTAAAGAATGATCATTACTCTAGTGTGTACAAAAGCTGTTTTAACAACTGTATTCTTTATGGTGAAGCTCACTCTAATTAGCCTTTCAGCATTCCCGAGGGAGCATCTGTAGAACATTTGACATTGTGATGTTTGAGCTAGTGTTGAGGGGGAGGGGGGGGAGGATCTTTTCTAAACCTAGAAAGCACCAGGCCTCAAGCTTGGCTTTCAGCTAGGTCACTTACATTAATGGGGCTGGGGAGTAAATAAATATCTCTTCAGGCAGCTAGAAAATAAGGGTTTTTGGGAGCAAATTAGCAACTAATCAGTTTGGTATGTGCAAATGCTACCGGAGATAGCTGTTAGGAGATAGCTGTTCCTTGCCAGGCTCATCATTTTATCAGCTGTGTGCGCCTAAGCACACAGAGAACCACTGAATGTTTATGTTTGTGCTAAAAACCACACTCTGTATCAGCCTCTAACCTTGTAGCTTGGCTACTCTATCAACACACCCTCTTACCAGGTCAAGGAACTCTGCAAGGAGATGCTGTATGAACCATGCTGACCTACTGTTGGAAGTGCATCATATTAATCCACTAGAGATACAAGGTAAGTGGGGGTAGAAGAATAAGCATAGTCAGAAGAATCTAAGACTGTGGTCTCATAGGCCAAAACAATGAAAGAAAACAAGATTTTTGTTTTGTTTTGTGTTAACCTATTTAAAATTCAATCCAGAGGAAAGGGCTTAGGTTTTGAGTGTAGTATATTCTGACTGTTCTGGAGCGTGGGTGGGAACATCAGGTGCAATCCTGACTCTGCTGAACTCAATAGGCGTTTAGCGATTGACTTCAGTGGAGTCAGAATTGCATCCATCATTTGCTCACACACGTCAGACAAAAGGCACCTACCTGGTTTGGCAATTAAATTTGACTACATGTATTTAAAAATCAAAGAGCAGCAATTGCAAGAATGTGTTCTGCACAAATCATCCTGATTGTTTTCTTTCAAAGAAACCCTGGATTATGTTTGCATCTGCTCTGTTAGCTTATTGCTTGTTACTGAATCAGATATTTCCTGCAGTGAAAAAATTGCATTTTTGTTGTATTCTATGACAGCTACAAATTTAATGGAAGCAGGGTTATTTATTTTTATTTTTTTTAAAAAAAAATTTTTTAGATGGCTGACACCTTGAAATGATGCTAAGAGCTCTCAAGCTTAGAAATGATAAAGAAGTGCAATAAAGCAAGCACTTGCTGCTCATTTAAAATAACAGACTCTTGTTCTTGAAAGAGAAAGTATATCATGAAAAACATTTGTTTTGTTTTAAAGGTGGCCATTACCCTAACCCATTTAAATGATTGCATCCGTCTTGAAAAAAGTCCAAATCAGAGGCTAATGAATAACAGCTATGGCCAGCTGAAGTACCTCTTGAAGAGGACAATGCAAAAATCATTGGATGGAAACAGACCTCTAGTGGGTTTTGTTGTTGTTTTGCCTGTGTGTTGACATGCAAAAATCTCAGAGGGTTGAGTTATTTAACAAATGACCCAACTTGTGGGTAGGCAATGGGCACAAACCAAGCTGGGTTGAGCGTGGGGGAAATGGGTTGGAAACTCTGGTGTGAAGCCAACCACTCAGTGCCAAGACTCTGTCGGTGGGAGGTGGGGTTCTCTCTCATGTCCCAGCTGATTGGAGGACTCCCGAACCCCCTGAGCATCTGGGAGAAGAAAGGATACCCCTTCCTCTTGCGAGAGAGCACACACCCTCCACACACACACCCCGCGCTTCCCTTGCTATCCCTCCCCTTGGCTGAGGCTCCCTGTGGCAGTAGCCCAAGGGGAGTCGTAAGAATCTCCCTGCTGGCTGGCTGTGCTTCAGGGAGAGCACAGAAGGAGAATGCCGTCTGTCAGCATGGAGGTTTGCAGTCCTCAGCAGTGACAGGTGTCCTCCCCTCATGCTCTCCCCAGAACATGGACAGACAGTGGGGAGATCTGCTGCTGCTCGGGGTAGCTGGAAAGGAGACTCCTTTCCTGATACCCCGAGCAGCAGCAGAAACTGTGGTAGGGAGAGGATCCAGTTTGTGGATCTTCTCTCTCTGCCACAGCTTCCAATCCCTCAGTTTCTCCCCTTTCATGTAGCTAACAGATTGCACCATAGCTACATGGGAAGGGTGAACATAGTTCAGCACCCAAAATGGGTTCTGCATTGCTGGAGAGTCCTCTGTAAGTGGCTACCACTGACTGGCTCAACACTGGCCAAAACATGCGGCCTAATAAACAGTGCACTAGTGTCGTAAGTAATGCTTACATAATATTCAGAGGCTAGATGGTCTACAGTCTAGGGCAGCTGGGGAACCTATTCCCTTCCTATTAAACAGCCAGTCCTAATTAGCTTACTTTTGAAAGAAGCATATCCCCAAGGAGGGTAACTAAGGGAAGGGGGGTGGAGGGGAGGAATAAGGTGACCTATGACCCCTCATTCAAACCAGTGCTCCCCCCAGGTTTCTCCCTATTTGTTTCTCTCCTCCTGCATTATCCTGCTTATACTTCCAAAAAACGAAAGCTATTCCTGATCCACCACGTGTGGTCTTCAGTAGGGATGGGCATTCAAATGGATTTCTGGATTTGCATCTGTTACCGATTTGGATCTTATTTTTTAAAAATGTGGGTTTTTTATGGATTTATATTACGGATTCATATTTCAAAACAATAAAAAAAATATAAAAATTCATTGCATATGAATGGCCACTGGTCATATCGGAAATGACCACTGCCCTTAACCAAAAGGGTGGTGATACTATTGCCACCATTTTGGTTTAGAGCACTGTAGTGGCCATTTTGCACATGTGCAATTTTTTATATTTTTATAATTTCTAATATGGATCTGTAATACAAATCCATAATCAGTGCGGCATTTTCAGATTAATCCGTAACTGCCATTTCTGGACAGTTACAGATTAATTTGAATCCGTAATGCCCACCCCTGGTCTTCAGCAAGGCTACACTGAAAAAAAAACCCAGATGCAAACAATCACAAACAACTCCAATGAGAAAGAAAAATAGGAGACATCTAAAGAAACCAATGTGGCTGTACAAAGAGCTTTTTGATGAGCTAAGAATTAAAAGGACACGTATAAGAAATGGAAGATGGGACAAGTCATAAATGATGTATACAGACAAGTAGCCCAGAACTGTAGAGATGGTATCAGGGAGGCAAAAGCACAGAATGAGCTGAGGCTAATGAGGGATGCTAAAAACAACAAAAAGTGGGGTTTTTTCAGATGTTAGAAGTAAGAGGAAGAAAAAGGAAGTGGTAAGTCCACTGCTTGGTGACGATTATAAAATGTTAGCAGGTGACAAAGAGAAGGCCAAAATATTCAACTCCTATTTTGCCTCCATCTCAAACCTGGCAAAAGTAGCATGAATGATGAGGGGAAAGGACTGCAGCTCAGAATAGATAAAGAGTTGGTCATAGAATACCTAGCGACTCTAAATGAAGTCAAGTTTTGGGGGCTGGATGAATTACATCCTAGGGTACTGAAGGAACTTGCTGATGTACTCTCAGGCCGTTTTTAGACGAGCGCGGCGGCGCCCGCACTTGCTTTCAAAAGAGCCGGCAGTCCGTTCTACACGTGACGCTTCCACCGAATACGCGCATGCGCGGGCGATGCGCATCCATTTCCGGCCGCGTATAACCGGCCTCGATCGCCGACCCAGTCAGTTCGCGGCCGGAAATGGATGTGCATCGCCCACGCATGTGCATATTCGGTGGCAGCATCACGTGTAGAACGGACTGCCGGCTCTTTTGAAAGCAAGTGCGGGCGCTACCACGCTCGTCTAAAAACAGCCTCAGAGCCTCTATCTAACATCTTTGAGAGCTCTTGGAGAACACATGAGGTGCCAGGAGACAGCCAAATGTTGTTCCAAAAGGAAAAAAGGAAGATCCAGGAAACTATAGACTGATCAGCCTGACATTGATACCTGGAAAGATACTAGAGCAGATTATAAAGCAGTCAATCTGTAAGCATCTAGAAAACAATGCAGTGATTACTAGAAGCCAGCATGGATTTGTCAAGAATAA
This sequence comes from Sphenodon punctatus, assembly GCA_003113815.1. NCBI lineage: Eukaryota > Metazoa > Chordata > Lepidosauria > Sphenodontia > Sphenodontidae > Sphenodon > Sphenodon punctatus. The sequence goes on from QEPC01014630.1 coordinate 692,375, forward strand.
TCATGCCAAACTAATTATATCTCCTTTTTTGATCAAGTTACTAGTTTAGTGGATCAGGGGAATGCCATGGATGTAATATATCTTGATTTCAGCAAAGCATTTGACAAAGTCCCCCATGATATCCTTGTTGACAAGCTGGTAAAATGTGGGCTAGATGGTAATACAAGTAGGTGGATTTACAGCTGGTTAAAGAACTGTACTCAAAGAGTGCTCATCAATGGCACCTCCTCAATCTGGAGGGAGGTGTCAAGTGGGGTGCTTCATGGCTCTGTCCTGGGCCTGGTACTGTTCAACATCTTTATTAATAACTTGGTGAGGGAGTAGATGGAATGCTTATTGAATTTGCAGATGACACAAAACTGGGAGGGACAGTTAACACCTTAGAAGACAGAAATAAAATTCAAAATGATCTTGATATGTTGGAAAACTGGGCTGAAACTAACAAAATGAAGTTCAACAGAGATAAATGGCAGGTTCTGCATTTAGGTAAGAAAAATCAAATGTACAAGTACAGTATGGGGGATACCTTTCTTGGCAGAAAGGGATCTGGGGATTGTAGTTGATAACAAATTGAACATGAGTCAGCAGTGTGATGCAGCTGCAAAAAAGGCTAATGCAGTTTTAGGTTGCATTAACAGAAGCATCTTTTCCAAGTCATGAGAAGCAAGAGTTCCACTGAATTCTGTGTTGATCACATCTCAACTGGAGTACTGTGTCCAGTTCTTGGCACTGCACTTTAAGAAGGACATTAACAAATTGGAACAAGTTTAGAGGAGGGTGCAAAGATAATCAGGGTTCTGGAAACCAAATCCTGTGAGAAAAAGTTGAAGGAGCGGGGTATGTTTAGCCTTGAGAAGAGAAGACTACAGGTAGACATGATAGAAGTCTTTCACTACCTGAAGGGATGTCACAGACAGGATGGTAAAGACTTGTTCTCTCTTGCCCCTGAAGGCAAGACTAGAAATAATGAGCTCAAATTACAAGAAAGCAGATTTTGGTTAAATATTAGGAAGAACTTCCTAACAGTCAGAGCTATTTGACAGTGGAATAAATTGCCTAGGGAGATGGTGGGCTCTCCTTCACTGGATGTTTTCCAAACTGAGACTAGGCAGCCATCTGTCAGGGATGCTGTCACTGCGGATTTCCTGCAGTAAGCAGAGGGTTGGACTAGATGACCCAATGAAGTACCTTCCAAGTCTGTGATTCTATGATTCTACATGTGGGCAGCGCAGTGGTTCCCTCGCCCGGGGTGGGAAACTTCAGCCAACAGAGCCTGGTTCAGAGAGGGGCACCAAACAGCCAGAGAGCCGTTCCTGCCCTGCTCCCAGTGCTCTTCCCCCAGGACATGATGGACACATTGGACAGCCATAGCGACCAGCCATGTTGCTCAGTGGCAGGGCTGAACACAAGTGCTAGCCCGCATTGGTCTGAGCTGGCCCGTTTGGGTGGCCCTTAGCTCGGGCTGTGTCCTCAGAGTTTTTTCTGAGGACACAGCCCAGGCTAGCTGCCTCCACTCCCCAGGACAGTCCTGGGCTAGCACCTGGCTGTGTGTAAACACATACGTCAGTTATTCCTAGGCCGCAGCAGGCCAAAGTGGGCCACTGTCACATGTGTTTTACCCTATCCCTCTGACCGATGCCAGGACATCAGAGAAGAAGGGGTTGGTGGAACAAGCCTTGGATCATATGGCAGCAGGGAATATGGTGCCACATCCTTTGTTCTCACCTCTACCACACTTCTCCCAACCCTGAGCACAGGGACAGAGTCAGTTATGAACAGCCTGACTGTATTCCATAGTTCGGGCAGATGCAAATACCCCTGAATTTCATGTCACTCAGGACTGTGGTGGATTACTAAGTGAGTACAGCTTATTCACATGTACATTGGCTCCATATAGCCAAAGTCCATAGATCATTCTTAGGGTGGGAAAACATATGCTCTGGCTCAAGGTTGGGCAATCCTACAATATAGTCAAGAGCAAGCTGAAGGGTCAAGGCAGAGGTCAGTTCAAGCCAAACAAGAAGCCCAAGGGTAGTCCAGAGTGAAGTCATGAGGCAAACCAGGTAGCGCAGGAAAAATGGACAGTCCAGTCTGGAAGGGAGCAGGACTAGGGCTGGGTAGGAATGGGGAGTTTGGACTGGGAGTAGGCAGGCTGGGACTGGAGCAAGTAGGCCGACAAGAAAGTAGGCTCAGGGACAACAGAGGCTAGAAGCAGCTAGGGAAACTGAGAATGAAACAGACTCAAGGCCTATCAGGGCTGGCCTTAGAACTTGTGGGGTCCAGGGTGAAGATAAAATGTGGGTCCCTTGGTGGCTCTGCCCCCTCCCCTGAGCCCCAGCTTTTTGGGGGCACCCCCTGAGGGGCCCTAGAGGTGGTTGTGTTTAGGGTCCCACTGGGAGTGAGTGATGGCCCCACACCCTGTCTTGTAGAAATCGGGTGCCACTCTGGGGCCCCCAAAAGTACTAAAAAGAGTGGGGCCAAGGTGGTTGCCCTGGGTTGCCCTGTGGTAAGGCTGGCCATCAGGCCTATACATTGCTCCACCTGGCTTTCTGTTTCTGTCACGTTGGTTTTGTATATGTAGCAGCCAGTCAGGAGTTCTGTGGGTGGGGAAGTCCTGTCAGAGCACTCAAACAGAGGGCCTAGTAGGCAGGGAGCATGAGTACAAACTAGAGTGCAGAAATGGTGCTTTGAAGAAGACAGACACTGTTCCCAGAGTCCCAAGTGTGCTGCTTCTAATCCTGCATCCTGACAAACACTGATAGAAAGTAAATTAGAAAGTATGTCAGCCCCATCGGAAACAGGTACATACCTGGAACAGGTACATACAATGCACTGCGTGTATTTTCCTCAAACATGAAAATGTGCTGGCCACTGAGAGAAATGGTGGCTCCTGGTACCCCTCTGTTATGTACACATGGGCACTGGATGTAAACACTGTTAGTGAGAGTGCAACACAATAAACTGAGATCACTGGGAGTTTTGCTAGACTTAGGTTCTGAGGAAATTGCCTTTTATTCATTCCCTTCCTTGTTCATTCTTATTCGTGCCAGGAGTTACTAACCTCGGTCATGATTTTTGATGAGCTGAGTAAAAAAGACCATTAATGAAAGATGAAGGAGGGAAAAAGACAAAAAGAATTATGTGCTTCCTCTTGTGTTGCTGTTTCAACAAAGAGGGAAAAGGCAAGCATTGGGCCTACATTCCCATCTGTGGCAGAGAGACCCGCAAGGGAAGATGCAGCGGCGGGGAGAAACCAGGGAGCAGAAGAAGAGCCAGTGTGAATGGGGATCTGCCGTGGCTTCTAGGTATGTGCGAACGTGGTTCAGATGTTTGGTGTTCGGACTGAATTCAGCATGTTCGGTCAACCGAACCGAACAGCCGAACCGAACGGTCGAAGAACCGAACAGTTCAGTACAGTTCGGTAAAGTTTGGTTGAGTTCAGGTGGGAAAAACCTGGTAAACAAGCCCAGGGAGGAGTGGGGACAGCTCAGGAGCAGACTGCCTGGTTCCAGGGGTGGAGAGGCTTGGAATAGCAGCCTGCCTCACCAATCCCAAGCCCTCTTTTCCTCACACCACTGCCTTGGCAGGCTGCAATTGGCCACAAGTTAGCCTGCACGGAGCCAATGGGGCTTGTGGAAAGGCGGGCACAGCACAGGAACAAAAATCATTGCCCTCCCGCCTTCCAAATCCTTCTGAGCTAGCCACTGATCCTTTCAGCAGCGTTGTCAGAAGTCTCCCTCTCTCCCAGTTCCTCCCAAAGACACAATCTATTGCCATCTTCCTCCTATTCACCCATCCCCACATATTTACCTACCTAGCTTCATTTATTTACCTTAGATTAAATAGATTTAGGAGTTATTTTTAGTTTTTACCCCTCCCTGTGTTCAATCTTCCTCCCTCCCCCAAATCCTTTCCCATATATTCCATTCCTGACACCCTTCCCCTATGTTTGGATTTATTTAGAGTAGGATTACATTGATTTAGGTTTCATTTCAGTTTTGTACCCCTCCCTGCCTTGTTTGTGTCCCCCCCATCCCATATAGATAGATAGATTAGATTAGATGTAGGAGTTAGCTTAGTGATAGAGATAGATATAGGGTTTAGTGATTTAGTTTTAATATTCAATGTGTTTGTAGGACTAGGCCTTTGTAGTTATTAAATGATCCATTTAGTTCCACAGCATTTAGAATAGTTAATAGCAGTTAGACTTTGTTTATGTATATATAAATATTAGATTAAAAAATTGAAATAAAAAATATAATATAAAATCTTTTTGTGCTGTGTTATTTTTATGGGACAAATGGAGAAGGGAAGGAGAGGCCGGTCTGCTGCCCATAGGGGAGGCAATGGGGCATGTGCCAGAGGTGGAAGGGGCCATGCTAGTGGAGTGGCAGCATGCAGCAGCAGCAGCCAGAGCCCATCACCATGCCCCAAGCTTCACAGGCCTGATTTTGGGCCACTGGCTTCTGAGGATCCCAGCACTAGTGGCACTAGGGGGTTGGTTAGGTGTTGCGTCCTGGCAATGTCCTCCACTGCCATGCGGGGCACTGGAACGCCTTCAGTGCAGGAGGCTGAGGCTGTCTCATCTGTGGTTGCACGTGCTTCAGGGGCCGAAGTGCCTCAGGGGCCACCATTGTCCCCCATTGTAGAGGTGACCCCCCCCAGCAGTCCAGAGCTGGTGGATCCCACCCCAGCTGCTAGAGGCAGGGCCTGGTCTCCGGACAATGGCAGCAGGGAGCGGAGCAGCAGCAGCTATAGGGTGTAGAGGGAGAGTGCTGCTCAGAGTGGCAGCAGCAGCATGGTGGGCAGTCCATCTTGTTCAGGGGTTGAGTGATACCCTTTGTGCGGGAACATGTCTGAGACTGGGGAGAACAAGGCAGACAGCAGTTCTGTGGAGGAGGTATCTGCCGGTGCAAAGGCGATGGCTGTGCCTCAGCGAGCTGTGTCGCCACCATGTCCTGCCCTGGCTCTCAGCAGTGTGGGCCAGAAGGCAGGACGGGGCAAAAAATCTTTGGTCTGGGAGCATTTTAAGTTGGTGTGGGCAGACGATCCCAGGGAGGCACAGTTTGTGCCAGAAGGTGGTGAAGCGTGGGCAGGTGCTCACCAACCTTGGCACAATTGCCATCGCGAGGCACCTCAAATCATGCCACAGCGCTGTGCTGCTAAGCGGGCAGGCAGGAGCAGTGGATGCCAGCGGGTTCCCGATCCCAGTGGCCAGTTGTACGCCTCCATCAGCGGGCAAGCATCCTGCTCCAAAAGCTGCCTCTAGTATCAGGAGCACTAGTATCCTTGCTAGGGGAGAAGAACAGCAGCAGCAGCCTCTCCAGCAGCGACAGGGCACCATGGAGGAGCTGGGGGTAGGGGCAGCTGCCAAGTCAGTCGACAGCTGCAGGACACGGAGGGCAGCAAGGCTTTCAAAAGAAAGCCACGTGCCTATTGGGGGAAATGATCGCTGTGGATGGGCAGCCCTTCTCCATGGTGGGGGACATTGGGTTTAAGCACCTAATTGGGTTCCTGGCCCCCCAGTTTCAGCTGACGTCCCGCACCACCCTGAGTTGGCAGGTGGTGCCAGCCCTGCACTGGGCTCTAAAGGAGTGGGTGAGGGAGCAGCTGGCAGGGGATGGGGGGACCACAGTCCACTTCACCACGGACCTGTGGTCCACCAGGAATGCCCAGCATGCCTACCTGGTGGTAACGGTGCACTAGTGGCAGGACCCGGAGGCAGCTTTCAGGAGTGGCAGGAGGGGTCCCGAAGCAGGGTATTGGCCAAAGTTCAGGCCAAAGTTATGGATGTCCCCCACACCTCTGTAAACATTGAGGCAGCCCTGACCACCATGTCGAGGGAGTGGGTCATGCCAGGTGCGCCCTTCACCAAGGGATGCGTGGTGACGGACAATGGGGCGAACATACTGAGGGCAGTCCGCGATGGTGGATTCACCAGCATCCCTTGTGCCGTGCACACCCTTCACCTGGTGGTCAGGGACGCTCTGGGCTTGGGGGAGAAGGGGATTGGGTCAGGTGCCCTTAGCTCCTTGATCGAGCAGGGGAGGAAGCTGGCTGGTTTTTTTAACTGGAGCGTGAAGGGCAGCGAGCTCCTCCTGGCCAAGCAGGCAGAGTAAGGGTCCCCAGTGCACCAGCTGGTGCAGAATGTTTCCACCAGGTGGAATTCCATGTTCCTGATGCTCGAGCAGCTTGTGGAGCAGAAAGCCGCCTTGCATCAGGTGCAACTGGTAACAGACAGCGGGGCACCTCCAGGGTACAACGGGGTGGAATGGGACATCCTCTCCCAAACGGTCTTTGTTCTGAGACCGTTCCTGGCTGTGATGGAGACCATCAGCTCCTCGATGGTCAGCATCAGCCAGGTTACCCCGATGGTCTAGAGTCTCCTCAGGAGGCTGGAGGAGATTCTCCAGGGGCAGGATGGTGGCCCTGAGGGCAGGAAGCTGGGGTCTGAGGTGCTTGGCCTGGCACAGCAGCTGAAGGAAGGGCTGACGGGGTGGTTTGATGAGCTGCTGAAGCGGGCGGAATATGTGCTGGTAACTACGTTGGACCCGAGGGTCAAGGGCAGCGTGGCACAGCAGACAGAAGTCTGAGTCTACGGGTACTGGAAGGCTGAGCGGGTGCAGAGGGGCCGGCGGGCAGAGAGGGCTCTTGAGGGTGTGCAGTGGCAGCAGCAGCAGCAGCAGGATGCCCCTGGGAATGGTTGAGTGGGAACAGTCACCCCTTTGAGCCAGAGGGGTCTATCCCTGCCCCCAGCCTGAGCAGTAGCAGCATGATCAACAGCAGCAGAACCCCTATCGCGAGCAGCAGCAGCAGATCGATTGTGCATGGCACTCTGGGGAGCATGGGCCCGTGCACAGCAGGGGAGGCAGCGTGGCTGAGGGCAGGTGGAGGTGGTGCCCACCCAGAGCTATGTGAGGGAGTGTAACAGCACCTCAGCAGCAGTGGAGAGCTACCTGGTGGAGGAGCCCTGCATCGATCCCAGCAGTGATCCCTTGGCCTACTGGGCCGGCAAGACCAACATGTGGCCAGCCCTCTCCAAAGTGGCCAAAGTTCTCTTGTCCTGCCCACCAACCAGTGTCCCCAGCGAGCGGGTGTTCTCCATGGCGGGGGACATTTGCTCCCCGCACTGCCTAAGGCTGGGGGCCAAGTTGGTGGAGCAGTTGCTCTTCCTGAAGGTTGCTGGGATTCCCCAAGCTGCCCCTGGAGATGGATTGATGGTGCAGTGCACACATCATCCCATACCAGGGGCAGTCTTGGGATGGGGCTCCTCCTCAATCTGGGCTAGGGCTACTGCTGCTGTGCTGAGGTGTTGTCCCTCCCTCCCAATTCCTGCACCCACCCTGCCCTCCCCCCCGTCATACTAGACGGCATCGGCCAGCTTATCTGACTGACTTTATGATGCAGGGTGGCCCTGGGAAACTGCAAGCTTCCCAGCTGGACTCTGGCTAGACGATCTCGGCCCACCTATCTGACTGGCTCTCTCTTTCATGCGCTGCACAGTCTTCGCCAGCCTATTTGAGTGCCCTGCCAACTTAGGTCCCAGTCTGCCTTCCCTACTGTGTCTTATACCATGATGCCTGTCTGCCCGCCCAGGTTGCAAAGCTCGAACCCTGCCTCAGTCTGCCTGCCAGTGCCTTCTGCTCATGCCACGCTGCCTGCCCACCCAGGTGGCCTAGACCAAAGCCTGACTCAGTCTGCCTGCCAGTGCCTTCTGCTCATGCCACACTGCCCGCCCGCCCACCCACCCAGGGGCCCTAGATCAAAGCCTGCATCAGTCTGCCTTCCAGTGCCTTTTGCTCATGCCACTCTGCCTGCCTGCCTGTCCAGGGGCCCTAGATCAAAGCCTGCCTCAGTCTGCCTCCCAGTGCCTTCTGCTCATGCCACACTGCCCACCCACCTGTCCAGGGACCCTAGATCAAAGCCTGCCTCAGGCTGCCTGAGAGAGCCTTCTGCTCATGCCATGCTGCCTGCCTGCTCTGGTGGCCCTAGATCAAAGCCTGACTCAGCCTGCCTGCCAGTGCCTTCTGCTCTTCCCACGCTGCTCTCCCGCCTGCCCAGGTGGCCCTAGATCAAAGCCTGCCTCAGTCTGCCTTCTGCTCATGCCACACTGCCTGTCGGCCTGCCCTTGCAAACTCTGGCTGATATGCCCCACTGGCCTGGTAATCCCGCTGCTGCTGTCTGCTGGTCCATGGGTGCTCTGCCCTGGCCAATCCAAATGTGCCCACGCAATCATGCTGCTGCCATCTGCTGCTGTATGGGAGCTCTTCCCTGGCAAATCCTACCATCCTGGCTCCATGGGTGCTGCATACAGGCAAATCCTGCTGCTGCTGTCTCTGCTGTTCCACAGGTTCTGTGCCCAGGCAACCCAATGTCTGCTGCTGCTCCCAATGCCACCTCTGCTGTTGTCTGAGCCATGGGTTCTGTACCCAGGCAACCCAATGTCTGCTGTTGCTCCCAATGCCGCCTCTGCTGTCTGAGCCATGGGTGATGTACCCGGGCAACCCAATGTCTGCTGCTGCTCCCAATGCTGCCTCTGCTGCTGTCTGAACCATGGGTTAAGTACCCAGGCAACCCAATGTCTGTTGATACTCCCAATGCCACCTCTGCTGTCTGAGCCAAGGGTTCTGTAGTATCTGTATCCAGGCAACCCAATGTCTGCTGCTGCTCCCAATGCCACCTCTGCTGTTGTCTGAGCCATGGGTTCTGTACCCGTGCAACACAATGTCTGCTGCTGCTCCCAATGCTGCCTCTGCTGTCTGAGCCAAGGGTTCTGTCCCAGCAACCCAATGTCTGCTGCTGCTCCCAATACCGCCTCTGCTGTCTAAGTCAAGGGTTCTGCCCCAGCAACTCAATGTCTGCTGCTGCTCCCAATGCTGCCTCTGCTGCTGTCTGAGCTATGGGTTCTTTACCCGGGAAACCCAATGCCTGATGCTGCTCCCAATGCCGCCTCTGGTGTCTGAGCCAAGGGTTCTGTACCCGGGCAACCCAATGTCCACTGCTGCTCCCAATGCTGCCTTTCCTGTCTGAGCCAAGGGTTCTGCTCCAGCAACCCAATGTCTGCTGCTGCTCCCAATGCCGCCTCTGCTGTCTGAGCCATGGGTTCTGTACCCAGGCAACTCAATGTCTGCTGCTGCTCCCAATGCCACCTCTGCTGCTGTCTGAGCCATGGGTTTTGTACCTGGGCAACTCAATGTCTGCTGCTGCTCACAATGCTGCCTCTGCTGTCTAAGCCAAGGGTTTTGTACCCAGGCAACTTATTGTCTGCTGCTGCTCCCAATGCTGCCTCTGCTGTCTGAGTCACGGGTTCTGCCCCTGCAACCCAATGTCTGCTGCTGCTCCCAATACTTCCTCTGCTGTCTAAGCCAAGGGTTCTGCCCCAGCAACCCAATATCTGCTGCTGCTCCCAATGCTGCCTCTGCTGCTGTCTGAGCTATGGGTTCTGTACCCAGGCAACCCAATGCCTGATGCTGCTCCTAATTAGGGCTATAGTGGTATGCCACCACGGCAACTGTTACCGATGGAAACCCTTATTCTGCACATCGCAGCACGGTTTGGCAGAGGCAGCTTTCCGAGGCCTGCGACTATGGTTTGTCGCTAATGGTGCTGCGGCATCGGAACTGGTGAATGGAAGCAAAACTTTTGCGGATTCCAATAAGAAGCGGCACCAACTCCCCTTTCCGTGGGCCGCGGAATCTTGTGGTTATCTGATCATTGTATCATGTTTCCGCCACCTGGAATACAAGGTATCGTGAGACCCGGCAGCAGATCAACCCTCGGACCCTGCTGATGACACCCACATGCCCAATTTCATTGGCTAGGGCTTTCCCAGAGAGACATGTCCCGCCTTCACCATTAAGTATAAATAGGTGTGTTTGTAGCTTGTTTCTCCCTCTTGATCCCCAATCGCAGTGAGAGTGAGTGACTGTTGGAGCTG
>QEPC01014630.1:702411-732208 GCA_003113815.1 Sphenodon punctatus
TGTGCCAATGTTGCCAATGATGCCTCTGGGCAATCAAAAGTCTGCTCCTGCTGTTCCGATACTGCCTGTGGGAAATCCAATTTCTGCTCCTGTTGTGCCAATGCTGACTCTGGGAAAACCAAAGTCTGCTACTGGGTGACCATGTGATTCACCACTGAGCAAGGCTTGCCCAGTTGGCAGAATAGCTTGTTCAGATCCGGCGAGTAGGATGCAAGCCTGCAACACCCGGCTGAGCAGGGGTTCCAGCCACCGAGCCCTGGCTGGGCCTCTGCCACTGCTCCACCAATGCCGGCCAGCCTGCAGCACTTGGACGAGCAGGGGTGCCAGTCACTCCAGCCCCAGGAACCACCATCAGGGTTCTGGAGCCTTCATTTTGCTGCTTGCTGGGACCCTTCATACCACCTGTCTGCAAGTGTCCCAAACCCCCATCCATGCCAGCCAGCCTGCAACACCCAGCCAAGCAGGGGTGCCAGCCACCGAGCCCTGGCCGGGCCTCTGCCACTCCCCCACCCATGCCAGCCAGCCTGAGGTGATCAACAGGAAGGGCCCAGCTCACATCTCTTAGAACTGACTGACCCATGTTCAACAACTACTGTTCACATGGAACCCTTCTCCACTTCGTCCTTCAAAGTGATCGTTTGAGTATGATTATTTCCTACTACCACCAAGATCACTGCTGCTCTGACATGGCCTAGTGGCTTCTGCCGCTCCCCCACCCATGCCAGCCAAGCCAGTCTACAATGCAGGAAAAGAGGGCAAAGAGATTTCCCACTCAAGCATTCAGGGACAAATTTCATTTAAATAGAAAAGGGAGGGGGGTACAAAAATAGTCAATAACTCACTTCAACCTTCTCCAGAAGGATACATACATACATACATAAAGGGCAGGGACTGGGAGGGTTGTCCTTCCATTGCAGCCAGACGCTACCACTCTAGCCCCAGAACCCACACTCAGGGTTCAACTGCCAGTGCCGCCTATGCTGTAGTGTCTGTGCCATGGGTTCTGTACACCGACAATCCAATGTCCGATTCTACTGCCTCTGCTATGCCATGGGTTTTGTGCCCTGGCAAACCAATGTCTGTTGCTGGTGGTGCTGGTACTGCACATCAGCCATTTGCTCCTCAATCTTGTAGATGACCATAGCTTGGATTAGTGCGCCAGCAGGCGGGTGCTGGTTGAACATTACAATGGGATGGAATGGGAGATCGCGGCTCACACACTCTTCGGGCTGAGATCATTCCTGGCTGTGACTCCAGTGTATCCGTCGCCACGGATTTGGGGATCTGAACCCAACTCCCTTTAGATTGCCTAAGGGCAACCACGATGCTCTCCTGGCACTCAGTGGGCAGGGGTTCCTCAGGGCTCACACTGGGTGGGTACATGTCCATTGCAAAGGCCAGACTAGCGTGCTTCCCCCTCCACCATGGTCCATGGCAGAAGGAGTGCATGGTGGCTCTGTGTCAGGGGATGAGGAGGTAAAGGGGTAATGTGGACTCGCTCTCTCTTTAGTCTGGCACAAAGCACAACACACAACCTCTTGCACTCACCCACATGCTCCTTGCACTCCTCAGTCAGCGGGTGTTTTCAGAACTATCACTCTCCCAGCATTTTCTGTTCCTCCCAATCCATTGCCATCCTCCTCCTCCTACTTCATCCATTTCTTTCCACACATTTACCTCCATTGCTTCATTTGTTTAGATTAGATTAGATAGATTTAGGTGTTACACCCAGCATCTAGAAGCAGTCACTCCAGCCCTAGGAACCACCATCAGGGTTCTGAGGCCATCATTCCACTCACAGGGAGCCGTCACATGTAACCCTTCTTCACTTCGGCCTTCAAAGTTCTCCAGGTAGCACACAATCATCCTGGTGAGGTTACCAGGTAGCATCTGTTGAACTTCACCAAGTTGACTAGAACCAGAAGGAACTTGGAAGATAAGCCAACATCCATCCACTGCAGGACAAACTCAGCCAGCTCTTCCTTCAGGTACGTTATGTATCTTCCATCATCTGTGAGGGCCTTGCTCGCCTATCTCTTAGGACCAACTGACGGTGCTCGCCTATCTCTTAGGACCGACTGACACATGTTCGACTGCTGTTCACATGGAACCCTTCTCCATTTCGTCCTTAAATGTTTTCAAGTCACTCCAGTCCCAGGACCCACCCTCAGGGTTCTGGGGCCTACATTACAGGCAGGGAGGACTGTCATTCCACTTGTCTGCAAGTGTCCCCCATCAAGGCTAGCCAGCCTGCAACGGCCAGCCAAGTAGGGGTGCCAACCACCGATCCCTGGCCAGGCCTCTGCTGCAGCTCTGCTGATGCCATCCAGCCTGCAACGCCTGGCCGAGCAGGGGTGCCAGCCTCCGAGCCCTGGCCAGGCCTCTGCCACTGCTCCGCTGATGCCAGCCAACCTTCAATGCCCGACCGAGTAGGGATGACAGCCACTGAACCCTGGCCAGGCCTCTGCCGCTGCTCCACCTGCAACACCCGGATGAGCAGGGGTGCCAGCTACTCCAACCCCAGGACCCATCATCAGGGTTCTGAAGCCGTAATTCTGCTCAAGGGGAGCTGTCACATGGAACCCTTCTCCACTTCGGCCTTCAATGTTTTCCAGTCACTCCAGCCCCAGGACCCACCCTCAGGGTTCTGGGGCTCTCACTCTGCTCATGGGGAGTTCTCATTCCTCCATATCAAGAAGCAGTCACTCTAGACCCAGGACCCACCCTCAGGGTTCTGGGGCCTACATTCCAGGCAGGGAGGGCTGTCCATCCATGTCATCCAGAAGTGATAGGAGTGCTGCTGCTGGTGCTGCTACTGCTTGGGCTGGTGGCAGAGATAGACCCCGCCAGCTGAAAGGCGTGGCTGCTCCCACTCCCACCATCCTCAGGGGCGTCCTCCTGCTGCTGCTGCTGCTGCTGCTGATGATGCCATGCACTCTCCAGAGCCCTCTCTGCCTGCTGGACCCTCTCTACCAGCTCACCCTTCCAGTGCCCATAGAGCTCCAGGATCTCTCATTCCACCCCCATAGTACCATAGAGGTGCCTCGCTGTCCATCACCAGTTGAACCCGATGAAAGGCGGGTTTCTGCTTGAGAAGCCACTCGACCATCAGGAACATGGAGGAATTCCACCGGGTCGACACATCCTGCACCAGCTGGTGCACTAGGGAGCCTTGCTTGGCCTGCTTTGCCCAGAGGAGGTTGCTGCCAATCATGCTCTGGTTAAAGAAACTGCCGGCCAGCTTCCTCCTCCACTTGATCAGGGAGCTAAGGGGGCCTACCCCAATCCCCTTCTCCCCCAAGCCCAGAGCATCCCTGAACACCAGGTGAAGGGAGGGATGCTGGTGAAGCCCCCCTCGTGAACTGCCCTCGATATGTTGGCCGCGTTGTGCATCACCACGCACCCCTTGGTGAAGGGCTGCCTGGCGTGACCCACTCCCTCACTGTGGCAGTCAGGGATGCCTCGATGTTCCGAGAAGTGTGGGGGCTGAAGTGTCCATGACTTCCACCTGAAGAAGGGCCCACATATACCCTGCTTCAGGACCCCTCCCACCACTGCCAAACGTTGCCTCTGGGTCCTGCCACGGTTGCATCATCAGTCACTGCCTCATAGGTGTGCTGCACGTTCGGATGAGTCAAAGACAGGTTAGTGGTGAAGTGGACAGTGACACCCCCAGCCCTTGCCAGCTGCTCCCTCACCCACTCCTTTAAAGCCCGGGCTGGCACCACCTGCCAACTCAGGGTGGTGCTGGCCGGCCTCCAGTTTATTTATTTAATTAATTTATTATTTATTTAATAGATGTTTATCTCTCTCTCCCCACCTCAGTGGCTCAGAGCGGCTAACAAAACCATAAAAACAACAATATAAAATCGCTTGAACAATTTAAAACATTAATAATAAAAACACACCCTCACCCCCCAACCATACCCCTCACCCCCACCCACAACCCTACCTCTCATGCCTACCCACTCCACCCTACCTCTACTCCTCGCCAAATGCCTGACGGAACAGCCATGTTTTACAGTTCTTCCGGAACGTCGGAATGTCCAGGGCCAATTGTACTCCCACCGGGAGGGAGTTCCACAGGCACAGCACAGCGACTGAGAATGCCCTGGTCTGTGTGGCCCCCCGAGACACCCGGGGGACCTCCAACAGTGTGCCCCCAGCCGACCGGAGGGGCTGATCCAGACCCCGGGGAGTGAGGTGGTCCCAANCACAGGTAGGGACCGCATCTGATTGTATGTTCTGTACAGCGCCAGGTTGCAACTGGCGCTTTATAAATGTTTAATAATAATAATAATAATAATGTCATGCTTGTGGGTTGAAAGGCCTTCCTAAGCTCAGAAGTAGACCAGAAGTACTGCAAGCATCAGTTGTTGCAACTAAGGAAACTGGAAGCTAAAGTGGAAATACAAAGGAAGAGCTCATTTTCCTGTTTAAAAATGTGCAGATGAAATTGGGTTCTGGGTGAAAATAGAAGAGTGTCTGCTATATAAATGCTCACCTTTCCACAGTAAAAATAATTTATTTATTTTTTTAAAAAATGCTTATTTGTTGACTCTTGGTCCCTGTGTAATAGAGTACCTCATTTGTGTAGGTTTTAGCAGTCACCTAATGCCAGCTCTGCAAGACATGCAGACTCCGTCTAGTACAGTGAAATCAAAGAATCAGGACAGCTGTCATGAGCTTTCTATCTGAGCCTTTCCTCCCACTGACTATAAAATGTGTGTGTGTGTAGAGAGAAATAGACAGAAAAATAGTAGGCTTACATATTTTAGTAGGAATTTGTCTTACAAAAGGCTGGTGTTTCCACAGAGCTAGGATCTAACGTACGATCTGAATAAAGGCAAATCGTACTATTTTTAGACTTGGTCTACTTTGTAGTGATTTGAACTTTTTTTTCGGCTCAAAGGATGACCCCTTTCAACAGCTCAGTTTGGAAACTAACAGATTAGATATACATAACTTGATTTTCTTATGGAATTTTTTTATGCCAGTCGGGCTTTTGTGTATACCATGTGAGGCTTTTATATACTGTAGAAAGTCCACCAAGAGGCACTGTTGGGACTCAAAGTTGCAGGAACAATGGAAAAGTAGGAGGACTGAAAGTATGCACGACCCATTTGAAATGAGATGAAGCTACACGAGACAGAGTGGGGAGGTAACCACACCTTGGGTAGCCTTATCCCACTCTGCCCACCAGATATCCTCCCCCCCGCCCACCCCCAGAGCTGGTTGTTCCATGACATGTCCTCAGAAAATTATGAGGATGCATCATGGAGCAGTCTTCTCCAACATGGGCTAAGACTACAAAAGATGGGACAACTTGTATGCCTGGGCCATGCTTGCCCAGCCAGGAGCACTACTGCAGGGCCTTGAGCAGTGGGTGCTTTCGCCTGTCACGCATGGCCATGTCATGGCCAGGAACAGGGTCGCAGTCAGGCCTGGAAAGGGAGGTGGGTCAGATCCAGGCATATGTTTGTGTGGCCGGTGCAGGACCAATGCAAAGACTTTTGTCACCTTAGGCAACCCCCTGTGTGTGCAACCCTTGTGTAACCTGTGCACATACTGTGCACCTCACATGCAACCCATGCTCATGTTACACACAACCCTCATGTGCACACAGCTAGTGCACAACATGCACATGAACAGCCTGCTTCTTGGGCACTGAGGGGTTGGTAGCCCCGCTCCCTCCTGCCTCCCAGCTCCTGACCCAGTCTGAGAGTTTATCAGCAGAGGCAGCTGGATAGGGGACAGGAGAGGCACCCACTCCCTTCAACTTGGGGGTCTGGACAGGACTGTCCTAGGGTGGTTCCGCTCATTCCTCTTGGGGAGAAGCCAGCAGGTGGTGCTGGGGGCTAAAACATCAAGTCCCCGGGCCTTGACCTGTGGTGTTCCGCAGGGTTTGATCCTGTCTCTGTTATTATTTAATGTATATATGCAGTGCCTGGGGGAGATCGTGAGAGGGTTCAGGGTGCGATGTCACCAATATGCTGATGATACTCAGCTGTACCTCTCATTTTCAACTGACCCAGGTCCTGCTGTCTCATTACTTTCCCAATGTTTGGAGGCCGTGGCAGATTGGATGTGACAGAGCAGATTGAAGCTTACTCCCGATAAGATGGAGGTGATGGTGGTGGGGAGAGCGAGGGAGGTAGTGGCTCCCCTTGTAGGGGGGGGTCCGTCCTCCTGTAGCCCAGCAGGTTCAGAGTCTGGGGGTGGTGTTGGACTCAGGTCTCCGTTTGGATCGGCAGGTTGAGTTGGTGGCTAAGGCTGCCTTCTGCCAGCTGTATCTGGTATGGAGGCTGCGTCCATACATCTCCGGGCCCGACCTGGCCACTCTCATTCACACCTTCATCATCTTGAGGCTAGACTACTGCAATGTACTTTACGTGAGGCTTCCTTTGTTTCTGGTTCGGAGGCTGCAACTGGTGTAGAATGTGGCGGNGGGGGCGCCTTTTTGGAGGTCCCCTGTGTAAAGCGGGGAGCCACAATGTAGAGGGCGTTCTATGTGGCGGCCCGTCTCCTTACAGGGACGGGGCGGTGGGAGCACATAACACCTGTGCTCCATACTCTGCACTGGCTGCCTATAGCGTACCGAGTCAGACTCAAGGTGTTAGTGTTAATCTATTAAGCTCTACATACCTCAGGGACTGCCTCACCCTCCGTTCCTCAGAGAGATCCCTTCGGTCCACCAGGGGCACCTTTCTGGTTGTCCCCCATGTAAAACAGGGGACCACAATGGAGAGGGCATTCTCGGTGGCTGGGCCGCAGTTTTGGAACTCCCTCCTGGAGGAAGCCTGCCTGGCCCCAGGTTTGTTGGCATTTCGTCGTGCATGTAAGACCTGGCTGTTTGCCCAGGTTTTCGGAGGGGAGGAGGGGAGGGTGGGGTAGTTGGGGGGTATTTTAAAGGTTTTTATGATATTTTAAATTTTGATGAATGGGGTTGTGTTTTTTAAACTGATTTTATCTGTGTATTTTATGTTGTAAGCCGCCCCGAGATGCCATGGGCATGAGGGGGTGGCTAATAAATGTTTATAATAAATAAATAAAATAAATAAACTTGCAGAAGAAATGGCACCAACAACTGGATCAGGGGCAGGAGAGATGGCAGTGGAAGCTGGATCAGAGGTGGAGCCACCTAGGGGTCACCTCTCCCACCCCCAATCCAGTGCAGAGTAACAATTTTATTGTGCAGCCTAAAGGCTATTACAGAGGTTATTGCCAAGGATACCTAGGGCAGTAAATTGAAGGGGTGTCTCTCCTGTGTCATCAAACGTAGAGCTTATCACCAGTGGTGACAGTGGAGCAGCTTGATTAAGAGCAAAAGAGCCACTCCTTTCATGTTGGCGCCCTAGGCGACTGCCTGGGCAGCCTAATCGTAGCACTGGCCCTGGGCCGGTGCCATGGCCTGCCGTAATGACAGCTCCAGCAGTGGATGGCCCACCTGGCTTCTTTGTAATCATTTGTCTGGCTCCCCACACTGCCCCCGCAATGTGGCAGTGATGATTGCCCACCATGGGGTAACACAGTGATTAGGCCCTTTCAACGTGTGTGGCTGCACCCATGCAGGGAGAGAAGCATGGGAGAGAAACCATGAATGTATGTGGTATTTGACTAATATTCAATTCACCTGACTACCTCCATCTTCTTTTGCCATTTCACATACCTTCTTCAGCTTCTTTCATTTACCCTTGGCTTTGGGCAAGGAATGCCACCAGGATACTGCTTTTCCCATACCCATGACCTGCAGGGGAGGAGTAGACAGGAAACTGAACTGCTACAGGAGGGGGTTCTTTGTCCTAGAGAAACCACTGGTGTCACATCTATTCTCTGATTGAGGAAGAGCAGAGGAAGGGTCCTGGAGATCTGCTTCCCATATCCTTTCTGGAACCAAAAGAGGAGTACTACTATTATTTTATGAAATGTATTTATTTATTTATTTACCACATTTTGTTACGCCGCCCCTCCTGCTCCAGGCAGCTTGTGGTGACTTGCGTATAAAAAACAATAAAACAACAAGCTAAAACAACACAATAAAAGAAAAGACAAAAACAATAGATCTCCCTCCCCCCTCCCTAGCCCACAACCCCCCACCCTAAAACCCCATCTCCTCCACCAAACGCCTGATGGAACAGCCAGGTCTTACTCATATGCCGAAAGGAAGGGAGGTCTGGGGCCATATTGGCCTCCACTGGGAGGGAATTCCACAGCCAAGGTGTGGCCACTGAGAATGCCCTCTCCATAGTGCCCCCCCTGCTCTGGGCCAATATGGGGGACCTCAAGGAGGTTGCTCCCAGCTGACCGCAGGGGTCGCTCCTGAGCACGGAGAGTGAGGCGATCCCGTAGGTAAGTCAGGCACATAGTTCTTCTCCACAGCTTCTCTTTTCCTCCCACCTCAAGCTGTGAAGGGGAGCTAGGAAGCTCACCGTTTGCTACCAGTCTTGCAGACAGGCCACCGCCTGAGCGTCTATGAAATCAGCAGAGCAGAGCAGTCTAATAGTTCCTGGTACTCTCCTAAAGCCTAATAGTACCAGACTGGTGATACTTAACATCCTTATAGATATCATCAGTATTTGGGGTATTTATTCAAACCAGAATAGGACTGATGTTAGCCTGAGAAATACTATTGGGACTTAAGAGATGTAGAGTTATGTGCCGTTCTAAAAAGTAAGTTATTCATAATAGAACTTCACAAATGTGCTTTTTAGATTCCTGGACTCTTTTCTGTTATCTCAGTAAAAAGAATGGAAACAAGGCAGGACCATGAGCCTGTTTAATCTACTAGACCAATTGCTTGAAAGGAGACAAAACTACTGAAAAAAATGGGCAAGAAAATTGTAGGACTTGAGCAGGGCTTAATTTGTGACAGGTCTTGTCAACGTTCATCCCTGGCAACTCTGTTCATGCCAGGGTTCAGCCTTGGCACCTTGGCCAGACCTTGTCACTACTACTGCTCTGCCAGATCCTGCACACAGCTGGATGCAGAAGCACCAGGCTCATCCCCAATCTCTCCCTTGACAGACTTGGGGATGATCAGCAGTGACAAACTGCTGATCAGTGACAGCCCCAGACCTCATTAAACTAAATCTGCCCCTGAGTAAGGTCATGCAAAGTAAGAGTGGAAACAGAGGCTAGTAGAGTCTCGGGCTGAAGCGGCAGTATTGTTTGCCATTTCACTGTTTACTGTCAACATTTCGGCATTCTTGCTGCTGATCCGATGGCATTTGCTGTCAGTTTGCAACTATTTTCTGACATTTTCAAGGATTTCCGATATAGCGATATTTCCGACAATTAACACATTTCCCACATTTTGCAACAGTTTCTGGCTTTTTCAACAGTTTCCCCCTTTGTTTCCCAGCATCTCTCTCAGTATATAAATAGTCTGTTAGGCTCTTAGAGCTCTTAGAGCTTCTATGTGGCCCTTAGAGCTTGTACTTAACCGCCCCACAAAATTCAATCTTAACCTCCTACTGCACTTTCCGATACTTTCCAACACTTCCGACACTTGTTGACATTTCCCGACAAACATCAGAACAAAGTATCGAACTTGACTAGGGATGCCGCATTGGGAAAATGGCAACAGATTGGTGATTTTAGACAGAATTGTTGAAAACTGCAACATGTCATTTCAGGCCATAGTCATGGGGTCTGGCAGGGCAGCTCCACCAGCTTCTGAATACTTCCATTCCCTATGATTCTGGGGCTAAGGGGTAGGACTACCAGAGCAGTCTTCAGCCTTGGCACAATTCCCCTCCCCCCCCTTTCCTCCAAATTAAGCATTGCATTTGAATGATTATTATCTTGATTTACTGCAAATGGATGAATCTGTATCTCCACTTGATAAGAGAAATGAGAGAACATTTCCTTCCTTCAGATCTCTTCTTAAAACTCACCTCTGTCTACAAATATGAGGGGGAAAAGTTGGGCAGCTAGCATTCTGAGACTCCTGCTATCAGGTCAACTGGAATTGCATTGATGTTTCCTTATTCCCCTCCCCCATTGTTAATTGCCAGTGCTTAATTTGTAAAAAAAAACAAAAACAAAATGAATTTCTGGGGCCCAAGCCTGCCCCTCCCAGCCCAAACCTTGTCCGTGCAGGTGACAGAACCCTAGTGTCCTAGTAATAACCCAACCACTGGACTAACCTGGACTAACTCATCCCTGTCTACAAATAGGAGAGGAAAAAGTTAGGCAGCTAGCATTCTGAGACTCTTACTATCAGGTCGACTGGATTCTGAATAGTTGAATATTTTAACAGAGGCACCTGTGTTTTAATCTATATGATGGCCAACACAATGGGTGGGGCAAGGAAGTCATTAATGAAAGCCAAATAAACAATCCAGGATTTTTCTAACTTTCATTTCCAGCCCTGAAATGGCCAATATTGGCCTTTTCCTGGTGTTTCACACTTTGGGTTGCCCCACTCCTACTGGGAACATTTCCCAGGGCTCAGCTCCCCAGTCCTCTTAAATTTAATTGCTAAAACTGAGCCCTGACTAGCTCCCCTTACAAGTCTGTCCATACAAGCTCCCCCTACAGACTGTCTTATATATTCTACTCTTCCAGATCCTACACACAGCTGGATGCAGAAGCATATATACGGTACCTAGCATGAGGAGCCAGTTTTATGAAATAATCATGATTGGAACTGAAACAAGTACCTGAAAAAACAGATTAAACCTGTAAAATATACCCCACCAGAACCAAAAGTGGCAATTTGGGTAATAACCAACATCCATTTACGCACCATCGGGCTTCCATGTCAGTTTCTTCATTTTGGTTTTCCTATCGTTTCTGGTTTTTCCCCGTTTGTTTAATTCAGATATGTCATTTGGGCAATATTAGCACTGCTGCACATGTGCAATAGCCAAACATAACAAAATACCATAATAATAAAACAAAATAACTCAATAGAAAAAACAACAATAGCTGAATCGGAATACCCCTCAAACCAGATATGCGAGGACCCGTTTTGGTTGTTTCCTGAAAATGTGATTAATAGCTCAGATAATAAACTCACTACTGAATCAGGTCTAATACTAATGATAATGCAATAATACTATTTTAAAATCTTAGTTACCTGCCTGCAACCTCTGAGTTAGGCTATAGGTAAAAATTGAGGAAGAGAGTTTTGAACGAAAGTGTTGCAAATTAAGAAACTGAAGCCAGTACTTATGCACTAAAAATAAGTGGCCTTTTTGCAAGTGGGCAGAGTTTCTGGCCTACATTTGGATTTGGGTGTCTAAGTTAAAGCACTGAGAACTAACTATTTTATATTCAGTCAGAATGAAAAACTCCATCTTGATTTGGAGAAAACACCACTGCTGGAAACACAAGAATTTACTAAAGACAAATGCTGCACGCAAATGCTCTGTTCTCAATTTTTTACAAAGAAACAATAATTTCATTAAAGAGCCTGTGAGCTTTTTAAAAGTAGAAGATAATTAATGTAAATCAGCCCTCAAAGACAATTCAGACTTATTTTCACATTTGTTTTGGATTAAGCCACTTCCATCAACTGCTTCCACATGTATGCTAATTAGTTTTGTAACAAAACCAGTCACCTCACTACAAGAAGTATAAATAAAAGATTTAAGAGCCATACCTCTTTAGCAATCATTTAATGCCACACACCAGGTCAGTAAGTCTATGGGGTTTAGTCTATGCCCTTATCTCCTTGAGCCTCCCATGCTTGGCATCGTGGATATTTAGGCCCTATGAGAGTTTCTACTCATTGGGCTGGATAATCAGGGGATTAATAATGAGCTTTTACCCAAAGGACATTGGTTTACTCATGTGGCAGACATAATTGATTCCATTGGCTACTGTTAACATGGTCTCTCTTTTAACAGTAAATGCAAATAAAACAAAGTAGCAGTCAAAAACAACCCCCACAAACTAGCACAGCTGCTCACTGAAATATTCCAATAGACAAATCTAGGATGCAAGCTGGTGTAGGTGATTTTTTAAAAAAACCTTGACAGATTAGTGGATTGTCTGTTATTGGACACCGCTTGATAGCTATGACCTCTGAACATCAGTGGCTTTCTGATTATTCAGACACCTTTTGCTCTCAAAAAGTTTCTTCCTGTAGTAGTTTTGTAACATTGCATCCTCTTTCCCCTGTCTCAGGATCTAGTTCCCTGTAACCTAGGTCACTTTCAAACACGCCCCCCCTCCCCGCGCATATTTGGACTGCGGGGGCGGAATGCGCAGTCCGAATATGCGCGGGGATCGGCTGGTCTGGAAGCACGCACACACACCCCTCCGAGCAGCTTTGCCGGCAGAGACGCATAGGGATGCAGAGCTCAATTTCCTGCTCTGCATCCCTGCGCATCTCTGCCAGCAAAACCGTGCAGGAGAAGCTTTCCGATCAGCTGATCCCCGCACATATTCAGGCTGCGCATTCCCCCCCCCCCCCATGCAGCCCAAATATGCACGGGGGGAGCATGTCTGAAAGTGGCTTAAGTGAAGCAAGTGCACCTGCAATTTCTCAACCACATGAACGTACTCTTTTCTCTCCCAATGTTCGCCTCTCCCTTGTCTCCCCCTCCCTTGTCTCTTAGATTGTAAGCCCCTTGGGGGTAGGGACCTGTCTATAACTACTGATTGTAAAGCACCAGGTACACAGCTGATGCTATATAAATAATAATAATATTAATAACTAATAATAATTAATAAAATATCCTGTTCCATCACAGAGATGGATCTTGGTGCTATTTTTAATTATGCTATTTCTGTGATATTATTATTTATTGGCAGTTACCAATGAATAAAAGGTGTTGTTATTAATTGGCAGTGACTTGTTGCTTCTGTCAATGTGTGAGCAGAATTGGCAGCATTCTGGGTGTTCTAAGAAAAAGTAGGGACATATTTTTCTTGGGTCTGTTTAGATGTGTTTTATTTCTCCACAAGAAATAGATACAAGATACCTTTGGTGGTACAAAGTTCAATTGAATAAGGTTCCAAGACCCTGTGCTAATTTAACTTCTGGAGAACCGGTATCTGATATGAAGTTGTTTTTTCGCCAACACTAAAATGCAACATCCTCTGCAGTGAAATGTTGCATACTGCTAACTGGCACAAAACAGCACCATGTAACTCTCCGAATCAAAAGAAAGAAAGTTGTTGTTATAACAAGATGGTATGGTGTATTTATAAATGTTGGGTTGGTAGGAGGAGAGAGAGAGAAGCCAATAAGGCTATAGAACTATCCAAGTCATTGTGATATGGTTCACAGAAGAGTGAATCTCCCATGTTTTAGTGCTGTTGTGTGTATGTTTGTGTATGTATGTGCTGGGAGGGATGGACAAAAAGCAGCGTGGGATTGAAATACAGCCACAGAGACTCTAATACCGGACTAACTGCAATGTCCTGTTTACACAGCTAGTCCTGACTAGAAATTAGTCTGGACTAGATTTGTCCATCTAAAGGTACCACTCTGTTAGTGTGGACTAGTTTCTCCATGTGAAAATGCCCTTAGTTGCACATGGTGTTGGAGGTAGGGTGTTCCTTCCTCTTACTTTGCTGCCACCACTGTGGGACAGTTCCTACACTGGAAGGATGTCCAGTGAGGTCTCCCCAATTGGTCCCTCACAAAGAAACCAATCATCGTTGAGGAGATTGCAACCATAGCCAATCCAGGCTTAGAAAGACGGTGGGGTAGCCCTGGCCATCTTGTCAGCACAGAGTATGAGCAGCCCATCCATTAATTGTCTGAGTAGGTGGCTGGACGCAGTGTAGAATTCCCCATAATTTAGACGAAGAAGCAGGAAGGCTGCCAACCTTCCTAAGATATTATGCTCCAGGCCCCAGAGATTCCATGACTGGGGGTCTACTGCATGTTCAAAGGGAATTGACTCCTTCAAGAGGAGTGTTTTTACATGAGACAGGTGGAAGGGAGCAATGGCCGTTATGTGGGGTGGGTGCATGGGCATCGGGAATGGGAGGTGCTTCACACAAGCAGCCTCATGCATGGCCTCATGCACCATCCACCCAGTCCACACACAGGGTACTCCGTTTTCCCCCAGAGTGCCCTGTACGTGGCAGTCACAGAAGCATGTACCCCTATGAACTGTATTCAAACGAGATATCCCCCAGTTGGACGGTGAGTGTCCATGCATGGGGGTGTCTCTTGTAAAAACACCCAGTGACATCTTTTCCCCATAATCTTCAATTGACAATTACGGTTGGAGCTGCAACATGGGGATATGATAACAGCTGACCAAGGGTGGATGGATGGCATCTCATCTCAAAGGGTTACCCTGAAGGTGATTGTTAGGGGCTCCCATGTCTCAGGACAGGTTCCTCTCTAAGGTCTGTGTTAGGAATCCTCAGATAGTTTTTTTGTTAATGAAGTTATGGCCTTTATTAACTCATAGAATGGTGTCCCGTATCTCATTTTCATGGAGTTGTCACAATCCACAGATGATGGGGAATAGAAGATAGAATGTGTAGAAAATTGAAATACATTCTTGCTGCCTATGTACTTCAGTGGTGGTTCCTTTAGGAGAATCTAGTTGAAAGAGACAGACGTAAGGTGAGCAGTGCATTTTCTTGCTGCTTCACTCTTCTTTTTCAGGAAAATGCCAATCTTATAAGTCAGGGTAAAATGAGCTGCCTTGTGAGTCTTCTTTTCATTGTCAGACAAACAAGGAAGAAAAAGAAGCAGAATTCACTCAAATTCAGAAAGGCAAATAAGATTTTATGGTCTCAGTTCTGGAAACTTTATTCAGGCTCAGTTTCTTTTAACTGCCATGGAAATTCTGCCTGATTAGGAACTACAGGAATGAGCCCCGTGTCTTTTACCTTATATCTTTCAACATGAATCGTTTCTTCTCCCATGAGGTAAGAGCAGTCCCACTGATTTGAGTAATTCATATGATTACCCAGTGTGTAGGTATTTCTTTATCTAAATGTGGGCCCTGTGTATTTAGGTTCTTTTTAATTAAATATTAGTATCAGTGGTTAGGCTGATGTGATTTCCTAGGAACAACAGGACTCATATTGCAGTTTATGGTCTTTAATCTTCTGCAGCGTATTGAAAACAGCTGGATTAGGATGAACAGAGCATTGGGGAGATCAACCAAGCAAGGGCGTGGGGGTGCCTTTTCAAAACAGCACACGGTGATTTAGCCACGCGACTCCTATTAATATAAATCATTAAATTACTGAACACTACATTGAAAATGTGCCCCTTGAAGTTAAAAGTTATTATTTTTGGTATCGCTATTTCATTTAAAGGTCTAGGCAAAAGTTTTGTGTTAGAGATCTTCTTGGGCTCAAACCTCTGTCCCAAAAGTTGGGGGTACAAAACGTGACTGCATCAGGCATTCTGCCCCTTTCTGACATGGTTCTGTACCCTACAGAGTGTTATGACATCACAATGCTCCATGAGAGGTAGGGCCTAAACAGATGAAGAATTTGCTTGGAACCATGCGAAAAGCATGCTCAGCTCAACCCAACCTGAGCCCAATGGGACTTATTTAGTCTTGCTGGGCCTGGCTCAGGCTTCAGTCCTCTAAAACTACCCACCATTAAAATTACAGTACAACCTCTGTATAACATCCCCCTATGGTCCAGGGAAAGGTTTGTTGCATCCGGTGGTCACCATAATAGTGTTTGGTAAATTTGCTCTTAATCACCAAACCATGCTGTTGCCTCACAGGCTTGCAATGCAGGTAGGCTGTGGCACCTGAAAGCCTGGCACCCTGGCCAGTCAGGATGGACAGAGATCATTATGTAGCAGACCAAAAACACAGTAGCCTGAAACTGTCCCTGAGGATGGGATTGTTATACTTTGAAATAGAAGATTTGCATTTTGTTTTTAACTATTAAATGCAGACAAAAAGGTGGAATGAGTAGTTGTAGTGTATTAAATAACCACATTGGCTTATCTGTTATTTTAGGTTTGTTACAGAGATTCCTGTGCCTCCATTACCTCTTCGTTGGTACACACAGACATATTTAAATATATGGAACACAGTACACACATTCCAAGAGAATTCCAATATCCCATTTTCTAGTGAGCTCAGGACTCAGAGAAGACTTGAATCCTTGCCTCCCAGGTCTAAGTCTAATGCATTATCCACTAGGCAGGTATTTGCTATACCAAGTCAATGTGGCCTAGTGGATAACGT
This sequence comes from Sphenodon punctatus, assembly GCA_003113815.1. Classification (NCBI taxonomy): domain Eukaryota; kingdom Metazoa; phylum Chordata; class Lepidosauria; order Sphenodontia; family Sphenodontidae; genus Sphenodon; species Sphenodon punctatus. Next base: position 718,554 of record QEPC01014630.1, read on the forward strand.
GTTCGACTTAGACCTGGGAGGCTAGGATTCAAGCCTTCTCTGAGCCATGAGCTCACTAGATGCCCTTAAACAAGATACTTATCACTCAGACTTCAGGTGTAAACAAAGGCAGTTCAAGTGGCAGCAGCGCCAGCTCGCTTCATCCCTGGGCTGGCCAGTCTGTCTGAACATGGCCCACCGGATGCTGAAGTGAAGCAGTCTGTGCCTGCTCCAGGACAGCCCCACTGGCAATGCTCTGGAACATCCCAGAGCACTGCCAGAGGAGCGGACCAAACAAACCTGAGGCACCAACCCAGAGTGGAGCTGTCCATCTGCTTGATGGACTCACTCTGCAGCTCCACTCCTGGCTTGCCATTGCCCTGGCAACACCATAGAGTTGCGGGTGCCAGCCAGAACGTTGGGTGATCACCTGCAACTCTTTGGTGTGTGCGTCAGGGGCACCGCGTGGGTGGACCACGGACAGGAGAACCCGCTGGGTTCATCTAAAGTGGATCCAAATTAGTACAGGGCTTGATGTGGGCAGATGCAGGAGTGCACCCCCAGAGCAGCTCTAGGGAGGGCTGCCTACATGTCCATCTAAAAACACCCTTTGTTCCCTATCTGTAAAATGGGAATAATAATGCCCTACCTCCCAGTGTTGTTGTGAGAGTGAAGAGAATAACGTATGTAAATAAATGCTATAGTAATTATAAGTAATAATAATACTAATATAGTGAAGTTTTTCTGGAGTTTCTTTCATTTACTATCATAACATAACCTGAGCCTTTGGGAAGGGTGGTGTAGAAATTTTAAATAAATAAATAAATTTGTAAACATCTGTTGACTCTTTAGTCCTTGAATCTTAATAGAAAATGCGATATTGGAAATCCCTTCCATGTTGTTTTGTTTATCTGTATCCAAGAATGTGTGTTCTGTATATTTAAATATGTCTGTGTATACCCATGAAGAGGAAATGGAGGCACAGGACTCCCTGTAACAAACCTAAAATAGCAGATAAGTAAATGTGGTTATTTAAAACACTACAACCACTCATTCCACTTTTTTTGTCTGCATTTAATAGTTAAAAACAAAATGCAAATCTTCTATTTCAAAGTAAACTACTATCCACGTTTAACTAATAATACATTTAACTGCCTGACACTTCATCTGGAATGATTAAATTATGTAGCAGTAGAGATATCTCAGGAAGCAATGACAGGTGGTACAAACCTACTAACAGTAGTTTGAAAGAGAGGGAAAAAAGCATTTCAAATGTCAAGACACTAGTTTCAGCCTCAGTGTTTTTCTCTTAAAATGCACTCTTGCTTTCTGGCTTATGCACACATTTGCTATTCGATCCCATTTTCTTGTCTGTACTGTTACTCTCTAAAGGGTGTTTATACTGCATCTCTCGGTATAAGTCTGTTGGCCAAAGTATGGCTTTGTTTCTCATTGGGGCGTTGTGGTGAAGCCATTGAATTGTAGCACAGACAGGTTAGATGTAGACAGAATGTCTCTGGGAGCAAGGAGTGTAGCTGTGCATATTGTACTGAGCTGCCACTTACTCACTCTGCAGAATGTGTTCCCTCCAGTACTAGCCTGTAAGAGGAGGGATGCGGGAGGGGAACTGTGGATGTGCCTCTAACCCAGCTGCCTTTGCCTTCCTGGAGTTTTGCTGGATCCTTTAACTACTAGACTCATAGGGGCTGACCTATGTGCCACTGAATTCACTGGAAGTCTGTCTCCTGACTTAAGTGGGACTGAATTAGGCTTCGGGAGCTTTAGATCTCTGTGTCAGGTACTGATGTATTATTTATTTATTTATTTTCACAATTTATGACCTGCCCCCTCCTGCTCAATGGCAGCTCAGGACAGTGAACAATAAATAATAAAAAACATAATACAAACATATAAAATACAATATAATATAAAATGAGTATTAGAGAATGCAGAGAAAGAAGATAGCTGATAGACACATCTGTGCAGCTTTAGAGAAAATTTCCCTGAATATTTGACTGAGCAAACTGGAAAGGTGCACCACCGACACACCATGTCATCAAAATTGACTGTTGCACGAAACAAAGTTAGATTTAGCAGGATGCAGTGTCAGCATAAATGGTGAATTCCTGGGCCACCTATGGTTTTCAAACAATCTAGTCCTAGGAATAGCAAAAGATTTACAGTTAATGCTGGAAGAACTTAGTACAGAAAGTAACAAGATGGGATAAAATATGAATGTAAGAAAGACAAAAGTCATGCTTAGCTGCCATTCTGCACCAAAGAGGTTAGGCAGACTAGAGAGCCCTGTGATGAACTGTGTCAATTAATACATTTATCTAGGACAAACAATAGAACCCCATCACTTCCTGGTCACAGAAATGAAATGAAAATCAAGTTAGAATGAAGAGTGTTTAGAAGACTAAACCCCATAGTGAAATGAACAATTTCTCTTGGCTATTCAACTAATGACCAAAATAGCTTTTCAACAACCAACATGGCTGAGAAACTAAGAACAGGCCAGTGTGCCATGGCAAGAGACATGGTGTGCGTGACAAGAGAATGACAAAGATGGATGGTGTGAGAGAAAATTAATTTTTAATTTAATGTTTATTTTTTTAAAAAAAAATATCTACCCTGTCCTTTCCCAAAGGCTCAGGGTGGCTTACAACATAAAAGCACAAAATACAATAAAAACAATATAGAACTCCCTATTTTAATTTTAAGAAAACTTTTTTAAAAAACCAACCCTCACCCTTAACTCCACCCACCCTAATCCTGCTTGTCAAATGTGTTGCCAAAAAGAAGTTTTATACCACCTCTGAAATATGCTCAGGCTTGAGCTCTGACAGACCTTATGTAGGAAAAGAGTTCCATAATACTGGGGCAGTGACCAAGAACACCTCTCTGTGGGCCCTTGTTTTACAGACAAGATTAATAGGTGGTACCCACAAGAGGGTCGCAGTGAAGCATGAAAAGGAAGGCAGTCTTTTAGATATGTGAGGCCCAGGCCATTTAGGGCTTTTAAAGATCAAAACCAGCATCTTAAATTGAGCTCAGAAAGTTATAGGAAGCCAGTGCAGACTGTAACGCACAGGTGTAATGTGTTCATGGTGACCAACCCCTGGCAGGAGATGGGCTCCCATATTCTTCCTCAACTGTAGCTTCTGAACAGTAATTAAAGGCACCCCCATGTAGAGTGCACTGCAATAATCCAGCCTTAAGGTAATGAAAGCATGGATGATGGTGGCCAAATCTGAATCAGAAAAAAAGGACTGCAGCCTTCTCACCAGATGGAGTTGGTGAAAAGTGTTTTGGGCCACCATTGTAATCTGATGTTCCAGGCGCAGGAAGCACTCCAAGGCTGTGAACCTGAGTCACCAGACGGGGCCAGACTCCTTCAATGACAGAGGTCCCAATCCCACCCAAAACACAGAGTTGACCAATCATCGTCACTTAAGTCTTTTCTGGATTCAGTTTCAATAGTCTCATCCTCACCCAGTCCCCAACAGTAGACAGGCATTGGGTAAGCAAGCACAGAGAGTCTGGAGTGTGTGCAGGCAGCTGGTGGGTGGGGGTGCATGCACGCTCCCATGCTCCTCCCACGTCCACCCATTGCCCATGCATGGAGCAACAGGTGCTAATGGTCCCAACATCTGGCTGGCTTTCACCAACCAGGAAAGGCAAGGATCTAATTCACAACTAGTTGCCCACATTGCTCCAAGCACATCTTCCACATCAGTGGATGACACGAATTGAAAATGATCCAAACAAGCCAGACAAGGCTGAGCTTCCAGAACCCCAAACTCTGACTGCACGGGTGAAGTAACAACACCTAAGTCATGGTGAATATGAGCAATTTTTGACTGTAAAGTAATAAATAAAAATGTCACAGTGAGCAATAGATTACTCTAATTCATGGGAAAGACAGACTGGATTAACCAGGCCATTCACCACCTGGAACAACTCTGCAGGATGAGACTTTGCAGACACTATGATAGTGGAGAAGAAAGCTTTCTTTGTCACCATCAAAGCCACAGTATAGTCCTTCAAAAATGATCTATGCCACAATTGGTCAGCTTCAGGACATGTCGAATGCTACTTGTGCTAATGTGCTCTAACTGGCTACCCTGTCGCTTCTGTTGCCTCAGGTCCCCTGTATACCAGGAGAACCAATGCTGTGACAGTGGTGGGAGTGAATGCCTGGGTGAAACCGTGTCCATTGGCATGTTCAAGATGTCATTCCACAAAGCAACCAGGTCATCAACAGAGTAGCCATCAAGGTCAGTGGGTAAATCGTCTAGAGAATTCTGGAAACCAATTGGATCCATTAGTCTCTCATGGCGGACCAACCTAACTAGTCCACCACCACCCCTGACAGGGGCATAGGAGGACAGGGCTTTCAGAAGGTACTGGTCTGACCATGACAATGATGGTCCAATAAACCAATTAACAGAAACCAATAAACAGAAACCCTGTTTCCAGGCCAACGCAAAACATCAAATCCAATGTGTGTCCCGCTTTATGTGTCAGACCAGATATTATTTGGGATAGACCCATTGATGTCACGGAGATCATGAAATCCCACTCTGACCCCAAAAGGTTAGTCTCAGCCTGTATGTTGAAGTCACCCAAGACTATAAGTCTGGACAACCTCAAGACCACCAAACTCAGCCAGCTTGGTCAGGGAGTCTGTGCAGCGGGGTGGTCAGTACACCAGCAAATCTCCAATCTATTCCCAGCCTCCAACACAAGATGGACACATTCTATACTGGATGAATTAGGCACCGGGTAACTTTGAAAGACCACAGTATCTTTATAGATCTCAACCACTCTGCTTCTCCTCCCCATCCCTTTAGCTCCTGATCCTAAGTTGGTGCTGCACTGAGTACCCAGCTGGCACCATCTGGGACAATATAGACCCAGATGCCTTATCCAGCCAGGTCTTTGTAATGCATATGAGGTCATTAATTAAGAGCATTAATTAAGAGCGATAAATGGCAGTGGCCAGGGCATATCGAATGAACAAAGGATCTGAGGTGGACAAAGACAATGGAATGGAGTCCACAAACTTATCAGAGGAGAAGAGCCAGAGCGTTCACAAGAAGAGGTAAGAATATATGGTAAAGAGAGAGCAAAGGACCAGGAAATGTGATCTAAGGGAGGTCTTTGCCCAGTAATAGGCCTCTGCAGGCTTTTTGTGTTCCTGCTGGGGCTGAGTTACTTGATCCAAGATCCATAGCTATATTTTAATTTCTAGGACATAATTTAGTCTAGTTCCATACATGATAATGGCTTGAATGAGGCATAAAGAAAATAGATCCCACTAAGTTCAATTCATGAGGTGCCTAATTTCAACCTCAAAATGATCCTACTATTATGCTGGGCTGTTGACTAATTAGACTAAACCAGTGAACAAATCCCTAATGATGCTACCTACATCCTTAGGCATCCATTCTGTATTTTTCTACAACAACCGCTATCATTGTATTTTGCTCTGTTGCCTAAAGTGTGGGAAATCCTAAGGCAAACAAGCTGGGATAAGCCACACTAAATACTTGTCATTTAGGGTTTGCAAAACTGCTTGTGCTTGCAACCAACTTTTTTATTTTATTTTCTGATTTGCCCTCTAATGCAGACAGCACCCAGTCTTTGAAAACTGCTGAGGGTGCTGGTCCTGAGGATGGTAAAGGGAGGAGCAGAAGGGTCAAGCTCTAAATGATACCCACAGGCTATGTAATTGGTGGTTTGGTGGATGGCTCATACATCTGGGGAGCTTAAAGTACTTTTCTGCTGTCAGCTTCCTTCAAGGCCTGATTAACCTTTGTTTGCTTAGTATCAGTTGCTATTGGAACTGCAGAAGAGCATGCCCATCAGGCAAGTGGTTGACTGCATGCTGCAAAGTGCACAGCTTGAAATTGTCAAGAGATACATACAAAGGCAGAAATTTGCTGCCAGTGCTGACTTTTGCTGAGTTTGTTGTATACAATCCCAAATAAAAGTATAGTTTTCTTTCACAGAAGATATTTTGGACTTTCTGACTTTATTCATCCAGTTCTGTGACTCAGAAGATTCTGAAAAGATCCACAGCCCATGAGGAATTACCAGTGTAATTATTCAATTCCTCTGAAGGGACAGGAAAACACTTGTCTTGTAATTCAGTTCCTAAACCCTTCAATGGCTTCCCCCCCCCCTCAGAGACACTGGGAGATTTCAGACGTTACGGGCGCCTGAATCACCACAGTGGATTCCCAGTGGTGGCAACCCATCTAACCACCCCACGCAGTCAAGAAAGGCCCCAAACAGACGTGACAGGAGCAGGACCATGGCAGGGAATCGGGCCACCAGACCATGGCCCAGGGCAGCACAACAGACGTGACGCCAATCCCGGGCCGTGGTCAAAACACCCAGAAGGCTCCGGGGAGGGGCAGGACACAGACATGGCCAGCTGAGGGCAAATGAAGCCAAAAGTGCCTACAGGGAACGCCCACACAAGGGAAATAGGAAGGGAAGGAAAGAGGGAGAAGAGCCGCCAAGGCAGCACACACAACAGGCACAGGGAATACGAATGAGGTCACAGTGGAACACACAGCACAGACACACGCCCGGGTGCACACACACCCTCATGGGAAAGGAAGGGAAGGGGGGACACAGGGGGTCAGACAACACACACTGCACAATGGGCACAGGGGAGAAGGGGGGCGGGGACAGGGTGAGGGGGGGGAACTGGGCCAGGGGCCAGGGCAGGACACGGGAAATGGCAACCAGAACCCCAACAAGAGCACAGCCTGCACGGGCACCCCCACAGCCACACTGCCAGTCTCAGAACGGGGGGACCCCGCAGGGACACCACACAGGGGGAGGCCACACAGTCCAGGGAGTGGCCTGGGAATGGTCCAGGAGGCTGTCAGGGAGCCCATGCGCTGGCCAGGGGGTGATGGATGGGACAGAGGTGAGCTGGGGCCAATGAGCGGAGCAGCCGTTCCACAAGCCTGCCCCCCCCTCGGCAGGATTCTGGGAGGTGCAGTCCGGGGGCCCCAGCACCCATCAGTCACAGAGGGGGGCAAGGGGGACCATGGGCACAGGAGGGATCGAGGCCGGACCAGGAAGGACAGCAGCACCTGAGGCTCCGGGAGTCACCTCAGCATTCAGCAAACAGCCACAGGAGACGACAACCACGGAGTGGAACACCAGTCACAGAGGCGCACAGGGGGGGGCCGCAGAGGGGGCACAGGCAAGGGCAGCGGGACCCCAGGCACCAGCCAGCACAGCACCGAGCCAGGGACATCATGGAGGGAGCGGGCAGCGATTTGCGGCAGCAGGGCAGAGCCGGGAGCCCACAGCTGGGCCAGCATCCAGGGCCCAGAAGAAAAGGGGGGCCTCACAGTCAGCTGCAGGGGGCCACAAAGGGGTCCAGGCCGGATGGCCCGCCAGGTGCACGAAGTGGGGCCACTGAAGCATGCCCTGACGGTACCCCAGCGCATACATGTGGTGGGCGACCAGGTAGTATGCCTCAAAGGGATCCTGAGTGGTGAGCCCCACCTGCACATCGGATCAGGACCACACAGCAGCCAACGCTGACACCTTCACTTCAGAGGGCTCTGACAAGTCATAGTCAGCAGGTGGGGGCCACAGAAAGTAACCCAGCTCCAACAGGCAGTGATAAATCACCCCGCGGGACCGCTGGTAACCTCAGGTCCTGTGAACACAGCCAAAGAAGGACACAGCCACGGCACGGACCCCCTCCGGCAGACAGGCCGTGTAGGCAGCCAGGCCTACAGAGAGGGTGGACACTGTCTCCGCCGCCGACCACCCCACATGTGAGCACCTGATCTCTGGGATGCACCTGTTGGGAAAGGGACACAGACCTAGCATCTCAGCATGCAGCCAGCAGTCATGGGCACTCACCACATAGCTATAGTACCACATACCAGAGCTCATACTCTCGTAGGCACCTGTGAGGCTGTCAGGGCAGCTCAGAAGCAATTGCACGGCCGGGGAATGCCACAGGTCACACAGGGCCATGGTCTCATGGAAGGTTCAGCTATGGGGGGCCCTGGGCGCGCTGCGGCCCGGGAGCCCTGGGGAAGAGCCACCAGCCATGGTCCAGCAAGTGGTGGATATGAAGTACAAGGAAAGGAGGGCCCCACAATCCCTGGAGGGATGGGAGGGGAAGCAGAGGAGTTCCAAGGCCAAGTGATAAGGGCATGGGCTGCAACATTGTACAGATACAGAGTGAGGCGTGGGGTGCGGACCCAGCACAGTTGCTGGAACAGAGCACACAGACAGAACAGCCTACACACTACTCAGGGCCCTGAGGACAACAGGCAGCCGACACCTGGAGGTGGGGGGTGATGACAGCAGGAATGCAGCTGCTGCCCACACGCCCGCCCGAAGGCAGGACCAAGCACCATGCCCCCTTCAGGGAAGGCATGTGTGCACATTGGGCCACTTGCGGCCTCCCCGGCCCGCTCGCCCTGCAGGAGCCAGGCCTGCCGGTCTTGGGGCCGGCCAGGGTGACCCGGGGCCCTGAGCCCAGTTAGTCGGGCGTGACTGTGGGGGTGTGGCTACACAGGTCCCAACCTACAACAGGTGCAGCCCCCAACCCACCTGGGGCACCAGTTACCATGGAGCTGGGCCGGTTGGGCAGCTGCGGGATGCACCTAGCCATGTGCACGGAGTGGTACTGCTCTCACACAGACCTCCTGCGCATCCAGACCACGGAGGTGCACCTGGCCACCCGGCTGCATGTATGCATGGCCAGGAGCACTGCCAGAGTCCAGAGAGCCCACCACAGGTGCAGGCGCTCCCTGGCCCACCTCAGGGTCCAGCAGGTGTTCAGGGCCACCCGACAGGACCTCCTCTGTGCCCGGGGCTGGACTGCTGCACTCCATGAGGTGACTGGCCGGCTCCAGTGGCAGAGGGAGACCATGGGGCATGCTGCCCTGCTTGCAATGCCCATTGACTGGCGGGTATGGGTCACGGAGCGGGCACAGGGGTGGTGGGCCAGGGCACTAGCCCAATGAGACGAGGCCATCTGGAGATCGCACTTTCGGATGGACATGCGCATCCTCCTGTGACTCACAGAGCTATTAATGCCCTGGCTGGAGTGGCAGGCCACCCCCTCGCAGGCCCCCATACCCATGGTCCAGCGGGTGGCCATCGGGGTCTGGGCCCTTGCAACACCCGACTCTGCCAATCCATCTTGCAGCACTTCGGCATTGGGGTGAGCACCGGGATCCTGCGGGACATCTGCGAGGTGGTGGAGGGCATGCTCCTGGACAGAGTGATCCAGTTGGTGGACCAGGAGGCCGTGATGACCGACTTCACAGCTGGGGGATTCCCCAACTGCATGGGCACCATGGATGGCACCCACATAGAGATCCTACGCCCATCCGCTGGAGAGGTCTCAAAATATGTCAACCGACACAGGTACCACTCCCTGCAGCTGCAGGCGGTCATGGACCACCAGGGTCAGTTCATAGACATTTACACAGGCCACTCTGGTCGTAGCCATGATGCCTGGATCATGACCATCCCTCTCTTCTATGCCCGGATGTACCGCAGAGACTTCATGGACATCGGGATGACTTGGATCGAGGGGGTGATGATGCCCCCCTGCATCCTGGGGGACCCAGCCTACCCACTTACCCACTGACTGATGAAGGCATACCCAGTCATCAGGAAACCTGTGGAGGCACTCTTCAATACCCGCCTGTGTGCAAGCAGGACCGTGGTCAAGAGGGCCTTCGGGGCCCTCAAGCAGCACTGGAGGAGCCTCGCGGGCTGCCTGGAATACACGATGGAGACCTCTTCCCTTGTTATAGGAGCTTGCTGTGTGCTGCACAATGTGTGCGAGACCAAGGGGGCTTCCCTTGACTACTTCGTGCCCTGGCGCCCTCTGGGGCCCGTGGCTCTCTATGTGAATGCTGAGAATCCGCGGGAGTACCAATACGCAAAGCGCATCCATGGTGCTCTGGCCAGGTGGATCAGGCGAGAGGCCGAGGGCTGAGGCCATGCATTTCCCCCCACTCCGGGGCCCCCAGCAGCACCCTGGCTGCCCCCCTACACACCTATGCGCTCCCGACCCTGGGCCCACAAACAGACACACGGAGGCGACCATTGTGCCCATGCATTTATTGTTTCATCCTTCTACAAGTGGTCCCGACACCTTGCCCACTCCCCAGCTCCCAGTAATACCCCCCTCAGGCCACACTTCCCCTTCCCCCCATCCCCCCCTTCGGCCCATCTCCAAGGCCTCCCTCACAGCCGCCCAATGGGCACCGTGGAGCTCTGGGAGCTCCCCTCCCCCCTGCTGTCTATATCCTCAACAGTGTCCTGGGAGGCCTCGGTGTCCTGAGGGTCCGGCAGTGGTGGGAGGGTGAGCGGGCTTGGGGCTGGAGGGGCCACCCTAGCCACCAGTTCCCTCCGGAGGCCTACAGGCACTGGTAGGTGGAAGAGCGACCCCAGTGAGCGCGCTGACGACTGGGGTGGTGGTGGAGGTGGTGGAGGCACCAAGGGGCCTGACATTGGGGCTGGGGCAGTCAGGTTGCCCGGCGGGGCAGCTGACATCACATAGGCACTCATAGTACCCACATGTAGGAGCAGCGAGGTGCCTATGTCATGTAACCGGTTCATCTTTGCTGAGTGCACCTTCAGCCACCTGAATGCCTCCACCTGCCTGCTGTGCTCCCAGCACTCCCGCCTCCGTTCAAGGCGCACCTCCGCCTGCAGCCTTCGGTCCCTGGCCTTTGCCTGCTGCACGGCCCTTTCGGTGGCTGCCTCCAAGCGGTCAATGGCCTTGATCATCTGCTCCCCCTGCTCTGTGGTGGAGTGGACTATGTCCTCTGCTGCTCCTCCCTGCTGCGCCATACCTGTGCCTGGTGCTTCCTCATCCGTTGGGCATGGGGCACGGGTCTGCCTTGCTGGTCCCTGGAGGGTAGCCATGTTGGGTTGCATGGTAGGGGATAGTTAGCTGCCCCAACTGCCCTCCCCCGTGCCATGGATGGGGGCCCTGCCCCCCCTTTTGGAGGGCGGCTGGTGCCATCCTCCAGCTTCCCCCTGTGGCTGCCCCCAATCCTGGGTCCAGTTTCACCGCCCTGGCTCCCTGCCCCCCCATTGTCATGTTGCCTCACCCAGGGCCTCTGGTTGCTCCTGGGGCTGCTCACCTCCATCCCCATCGCCAGGGTCTCGCAGGTGCTAGGGTGTGCCGTGACCTGTGCGGGAATGGGCAGAGGTGGGGGGGGTCGGAGGTCTGTGTCCCCCGGTGGCCACTGGGCCCTTTCCTCAGGGTCCGGGGTGAAAGGGGTTTGCTGTGGCCAGGAATTCTGGCCCGTGTGCCCCCTTCCCCCCCTTGGGTCTTCCCCCCCAGTCTGTGTCCCATCCCACCCACCTGCTTACCCTCTATGTCAGTCTCAGAGCCCTCCGAAGCCGGCCCATCGGTGTGGCTGAAGTCCCCCTGTGTCCACTGGCTGATGGTGACTAGGGTGCCGGCCCCGTATCCTCTTGCTACGGACATTGTCTGGGGGCTCCCGGGGCTGGCGCGCGAGTGGGGCTTGCTGGTCCCTGAGGTACTACTACTTCCTTGCTCTCTCTCCCACCGCTCTCCTCTCCCTTCCTCCCTCCTCGCTCCATCCCGCCACGTTCCCCTGCTGCTGTGTGCCCTTTAAATCTCCCTCCCTGGTCTGTGTTGTTGCTGGTTGCCTTGCAGCAATGTTGCGTGCTTTGTCCTTAGCTGGGAATCATTCTGCTTGATTCCAGCCGTGGTTGCCGGTCAGACGTACTTTTTGTTGTTTCCCGGTGGGAATCACTTTGGCCACACTTTTGGAGATGGTCTGGGCTGGAGCACCGGAAGCTTGGTTACTTTTGACCCCTAGTGGGAATTGACTGTGGTGAACATCTGGCGCCCGTGAAACAGATGTTCAGGGCGCTTTGGCCCCACCGCGGAATTTACCGTGGTTCACTGTGATTGACTGTGATCTCGTAACGTCTGAAAATACCCATAGTCAAGATCCCCCTCCTTACACCTCCATGCATGACTCTCTGTCTCTGTCTTTCTTAGAATCCAATAAAGATTCCCAAGCAATGAGTTCCTGCAGTAGAAGTTCCCAAGAGATTTTCCTCCTTGTAGGAAATCTCCTTGCACTTATTAAAATTGTTAGAGGTGACACATCTCTTGAATTCATTTTCCTGATGAACCAAATTCAGTGTCTGCACTGACTAAATATGTAAATTTTCTTACCAGACATAATTATGCATTAGCCTTTTGCTTGTTCACAGGAAACTTAAGTCAAGCAAAAAGTACTTCATAAATGAAGCCATGGCCTGTGAACTACCAGGACATCATGGTTAAGACCTCTTGTTAATGACATCATTTATTTTTCTTTTGTTCCTTAGGATACCCATTTCCCCTGTCTTTAATATATATTATTTCAATAAGCATATTAAGTATTTTAAAAGAAACCATTGAAAGGAAAGATAAAATTATTCTTCAAAGAGAAAAAAATCATGTAGGCCTCTGAAATTTTCTGCTGTTATAATGACAGCATCTACATAAAAAAAGAAACATATTAAATACATGGTTGGGACATATGGGCGGTTGGGACATATGGGCTGCAGTTCTCAACTTTGTGTCTCACCCTGATTTCCACCTCATAAGGAGGTGTTTCCAATTTTTTTCTTATCCTAACCCTTAAAACTTAGCAATATATCACGGAACCCAAGAGTGTGACAAATTCCAACCAAAATAGCCACCTGGGCAAATGTGTCCCAGCAAGTAAAACAACTGAATTAGCAGCACTGTGTGGGAGGCAAAAAAAACCAGGCTCCTCACAACCAATCAGAGTAACCTGGGAAAATCCTTCCCAGCCCTAAGCTGGCAACCAGCGAATGCCCAAAGTGCATATCCAGGGTGCATGGTTAGGTGCTCACAAATTCCGACCGTCTCCACCCTACTCTGAAAACTACAGGGGAGCTGGTCTCTAGGGATGTGCGAACGCGGTTCAGGCTTTCAGTGTTTGGCCTGAACTTGGCCCGTTCAGATGGCCAAACCAAATGGCTGAACCAAATTCCCGAAGCCTCGAACAGTCCGGCCGCGTTCGGATCAGTTGGGTCACTTTTGGGCGGGAAAAACAGGGCTGACAGGCGTGGCTGGAGGGGGGCAGGGGGAGGGGGCAGCTGAGGAGTAGACTTCCTGGCACCAGGGGTGGAGAGGCTTGGACTAGCAGCCAGCCTGCCCAGTCACCATCCCTCTTTTCCTCAGACCACTGGCTTTGCAGTCTGCGATTGGCCAATGGGGCTTGTGGTAAGGCAGGCGCAGCAAGTAACAAAAGTAATTGCCCTCCCCTCTTCCAACTCCTTCTGAGCTAGCCACTAGGGGTGGGAAACCGGTAGAATCCGGTATCCGATAATGCCGGTATCGGGCGTACCGGCATTATCAGATTCGACCCGGTAATCCGGACCCGGTACCGGATTTCGGGGTACCGGATTTTTTTACATTGCAGCCATTTAAAAATGGCTGCAATGTAAAAAACTTAAAGCCCCAGCAATAAAGTTTTTTTTAAAAAAAACCTCCCCGAGTCCAGGCTGCGCGGGTGGAAGGGGGGACACCCCCCACCCACCCTGCCCAGCCTGGCTTTTTGTTTAAAAAAAGAGTCAGAGTGACCCAGAGGCGAGGCGAG
>QEPC01014630.1:733324-753111 GCA_003113815.1 Sphenodon punctatus
TGTAGGAGTTAGCTTAGTTATAGAGATAGATAGAGATAGTGTGTAGTGATTCAGTTTTAATATTTTATAGTGTGTTTGTAGGACTAGGCCTTTGTAGATATTAGATAATATTCCATTTAGTTCCATAGGTTTTAAAATAGTTAATAACAGTTAGAGTCAATGTAGATATAATATTAAATTACAATTTTGAATAAATAAATTTTAAAAATATATAAAATCTTCCTCTGCATTCTTGGGAGAAATGGAGAAGGAAATCAGGAGAGGCCGGTCTTCTGCCCATAAGGCAGGCAATGGGGCACGTGGCAGAGGTGTCAGGGGCCATGCCAGCGGAGTGGCAGCAGGCATCAGTAGCAGCCCGAGCCCATCACCATGCTGCAAACTGCACAGTCAGGCTTCAGAGGCTCCCAGCAGTGGAACTAGGGGTGTGGTTCAGTGACGCTTCCTGCCGGTGTCCTCCACTGCCATGCAGGGCCCTGGAAGGCTGGCACTCCAGGAGGCTGTGGCTGTCTCTGCTGCGGCTTCAGGAGCAGATGCAGGTGCTTTGGGGTCGGATGTTCCTCTAGGGCCACCAATGTCTCCGACCCCCATTATTGAGGTGATCCCCAGCAGTTCAGGGCTGGTGGATCCCACCCCGGCTGCTAGAGGCAGGGCCCGATCACCGGGAAATGACATCAGGGAGAGCAGCAGGAGCAGCAGCTATAGGGGGCACAGGGAGAGTGGCAGCAGCATGGTGGGCGGTTGATTAGCCTCAGAGTCCTAGTACTCCCCTTCGTGGGACATCACTCACTAGTCCTGCGGAGGAGATGTCTGGTGCTAAGGCAATGGCTGTTCCTCTGAGAGCTGTGTTGCCACCATGTTCTTCCCCCCCCCAGCAGCACTGGCAGTGGTGCATCACTCGGTGAAGGCCAGAAGGCAGGAGGGGGCAAAAAATCCTCTGTATGGGCACATTTTAAGTTGGTGCAGGCAGATGACCCCACGGAGGTGCAGTGCACTTTGTGCCAGAAGGTGGTGAAGTGTGGGCAGGTGCTCACCAACCTTGGCACAACTGCCATGGCAAGGCACCTCAGGGATGCCACAGCACTGTGCTGCTAAGCGGGCAGGCAGGGGCAGTGGACGCCAGCCGGTTCCCAACTGCAGTGGCCAGTTGTCTGCGTCCATCAGCAGGCAAGCATCCTACTCTAACAGCTGCCTCTAGCAGCAGAAGTGGTATCATGCTAGGGGGGGAGCAGCAATGTCAGTGCACCATGGAGGAGATGGGGTGGGGACAGCTGCCAAGTCCATCGTCAGCTGCAGGATGTGGCGGAAGGCATGGATTTCAACTGAAATCCACGTGCATGTTGGGGGAAATGATCACACTGGATGGACAGCCCTTCTCGGTGGTCGGGGACATGGAGTTTAGGCGTCTGATTGGCTTCCTCCCCCCCCCCGAGTTTAAGCTGCCGTCATGCACCACCCTGACTCAGCAGGTGGTGCCAGCCCTGTACTAGTCTTTAAAGGAGCAGGTGAGGGAGCAGCTGGCAAGGGCTGGGGGTGCCACCGTCCACTTCATCACAGACCTGTGGTCAATCAGGAACGCGCAGCACGCCTACCTGGCAGTGACGGCACACTGGTGGCAGGACCCGGAGGCAGTATTTGGCAGTGGCAGGAGGGGTGCCGAAGCAGGGTATAGGTGGGCCCTGCTTCAAGCAGAAGTCATGGATGACCCCCACACCGCTCGGAACATTGAGTCAGCACTGATGGCCATGGTGAGGGAGTGGGTCACGCCAGGCGTGCCCTTCACCAAAGGGTGTGTGGTGATGGACAACGTGGCCAACATACTTCCGGCAGTCCACGAGGGGGCTTCACCAGCATCCCTTGTGCCACACACACCCTTCACCTGGGCTTGGGAGAAGTGGATTGGGGCAGGCACCCTTAGCTCCCTGATTGAGCGGGGGAGGAAACTGGCTGGTTTCTTTAACCAGAGCATGAAAGGCAGTGAACTCGTCCGGGCAAAGCAGGCCGAGCAAGGCTCCCCAGTGCACCAGCTGGTGGAAGATGTGTCCACCAGGTGGAATTCAACTTTCCTGATGCTCAAGCAGCTTCTTGAGCAGAAAGCCACCTTGCATCAGGTTCAACTGGTGATGGACAGTGGGGTACCTCCAGGGTACGATGGGGTGGAATGGGAGATCCTGGCTCACATGGTCTTCATGCTCCATGACGGAGTCCATCAGCTTCTCCACGGCCACCATCAGCCAGGTGACCCCTCTGGTCCAGAGTCTCTTGAGGAGGCTGGAGGAGATTCTCCAGGGGCGGGATTGTGGCCCTCAGGGCAGGAAGCTGGCAGATGAGGTGGTTGACCTGGTGCGGCAGCTGAAGGCAGGGATGAAGGTGAGTTTCAATGAGCTCCTGAAGCAGGTGGAATACGTTTTGCCGACCATGTTGGACCGCAGGGTCAAGGGCTGCGTGGCACGCCAGACAGCACTCTGTGGGCACTGGAAGGGTGAGCTGGTGGAGAGGGTCCGGCAGGCAGAAAGGGTTCTGGAGAGTGTTTGGCAGCAGCAGCAGCAGAACGCCCCTGGGGATGGTGGGAGCAGCCACCCCTTTCAGCCAGCGGGGTCTATCCCTGCCCCCAGCCCTAGCAGTAGCAGCACCAGCAGCAGGCTGAGCAGTAGCAGCAGCACCCCTATTGCGAGCAACAACAGCTCATATGTGCAGGGCACTCTGGTGAGCATGGGCTTGTGCACAGCAGGGCAGGCAGCGTGGCTGAGGGCAGTGGTGGAGGTGGTGCCCAGGCAGAGTTACGTGAGGGAGTATGACAGCACCTCAGCAGCAGTGGAAACCTACCTGGAGGAGGAGCCATGCATTGAACCCAGCAGCGATCCCTACTGGGCCAGCAAGACCAACGTGTGGCCGGCCCTGTCCAAAGTGGCCGAGGGTCTCTTTTCCTGCCCACCAACCAGTGTCCCCAGTGAGCGTGTGTTCTCCATGTTGGGGGACATTTGCTCGCCACACTGCCTGAGACTGGGGGCCAAGTTGGTGGAGCAGTTGCTTTTTATCAAGGTGAACCTTCCACTGCTGGGATTCCCTGACCTGCCCCTGGAGATTGATTGATGGTGCAGTGGCACACGCCATCCCATGCCTGGGGCAGTCTTGGGACAGGGCTCCTCCTCAATCTGGGCTGCTGCTGCTGAGGTCCTGTCCCTCCTTCCCAATGCCCGGCACCTGCCCTGCCCCCCCCTCTCTCTCTCTCCCTCTCTCTGACTAGATGGCCTTGGCCGACCTATCTGACTGACCTCATGATGCAGGGTGGCATTGGGAAGCTGAAAGCCTGCCAGCCGGCCTCTGGCTAGATGATCTCGGCACACCAATTTGACTGGCTCTCTCTCTCTCACGCTGCACAATCTTCGCCAGCCTATCTGAGTGTCCTGCCAAGGTCCCAGCCTGCTTTCCCTACTGCCTCTCATGCCACGCTGCCTGTATGCCCGTCCACCCACCCAGGTGGCCAAGATCAAAGCCTGCCTCAGTCTGCCTTCCCATACTCATGCCACGCTGCCTGTCTGCCCACCCTCCCAGATGGCCAAGAACAAAGCCTGCCTCAGTCTGCCTTCCAATGCTCATGCCATGCTGCCTGTCTGCCCACCCGCCCAGATGGCCAAGATCAAAGTCTGCCTCAGTNCTGTCTGCCCACCCGCCCAGATGGCCAAGATCAAAGTCTGCCTCAGTTTGTCTTCCCATGCTCATGCCATGCTGCCTGTCTGCCCACCCGCCCAGGTGGTCAAGATCAAATTCTGTCTCAGCCAGCCTTCCCATGCTCATGCCACACTGCCTGTCTGCTCACCCGCCCAGGTTGCCAAGCTCAAACCCTGCCTCGGTCTGCCTTCTGCTCATGCCAAAGTGCCTGTCTGCCTGACCTGTGTGCAAAACTGACACCCTGCCCCAGCCTGCCTACCTCTCATGCCAAGGTGCTTGTCTGCCTGCCCTGGCAACCCTGGTAATCCCGCTGCTTTTTGCTGGTCCATGGGTGCTCTGCCATGGCAAATCCAAATGTCCCCACACAATCTTGCTCTTGCCGTCTGCTGCTGTATGGGAGCTCTTCCCTGGCAAATCCTACCATCCTGGCTCCATGGGTGCTGCATGCGCACAGGAAAATCCTGCTGCTGCCATCTCTGCTGTTCCACGGGTTCTGTGGCTTGTCAATCCAATGTCCACTGCTGCTGCCAATGCCACCTCTGCTGTCTGTGCCACGGGTTCTGTGCCCCGGCAATCCAATATCTGCTGCTGCTGGCAATGATGCCTCTGCTGTCTGTGGCTGGGTTCTGCTACTGGACAATCCAATGTCTTCTGCTGCTGCCAATGCCGCCTCTGCTGTCTGTGCATGGGTTCTGTGCCCCGGCAATCCAATGTCTGCTACTGGGTGGCCACGTAATCCACCACCGGGAAAGGCATGACCAATTGGCAGAAGGCCTCTGCCACTGCTCCACTGATGCCAGCCAGCCTGCAATGCCTGGCCAAGCATGGGTATCAGCCACTCCAGCCCCAGGATCCACCATCAGGGTTCTGGGACCATCATTCCGCTCATGGGGAGCCATCATTCCACCTGTCTGCAAGTGGCCCACATCCCGCCAGCCAGCCTGCAACACCCAGCCAAGTAGGGTTGCCAGCCACCGAGCCCTGGCTGGGCCTCTGCCACTGCTCCACCGCTGCCAGACAGTCTGCAATGCCTGGCTGAGCAGGGGTGCCAGCCACTCCATCCCCAGGACCCACCATCAGTGTTCTGAAGCCTACGTTCCAGGCAGAAAGGGCTGTGTCATTCCACTTCATTGTCTGCAAATGTCCCACATCCAGGCCAGCCAGCCTGCAACACCCAGCCGAGCAGGGGTGCCAGCCACTCCAGCCCCAGGACCCATGTCAGGGTTCTGGGGCCTACGTTCCAGGCAGGGAGGGCTGTGTCATTCCACTTCATTGTCTGCAAATGATCCACATCCAGGCCAGCCAGTCTACAATTCTCGGCTGAGCAGGGGTGCCAGCCACCGAGCCCTGGTCGGGTCTCTGCTGCTACTCCCCGAAGAACAGCCACAGCCTACAATACCCAGCCGAGAAGGGGTTCCAGTCACCGAGCCCTGGCTGCACCTCTACCACTGCTCCACTGATGCCAGTCATCCTGCAATGCCCAGCCGAGCAGGGGTGCCGCAACCGTGCCCTGGCCGGGCCTCTGCTGCTTCTTTACCTATGCCAGCCAGCCTGAAATGTCCAGCCGAGCAGGGGTGCTACCCACTCCACTTCATCCAGAAGCTGCCATTCCAGCTCCAGGACCCACCATCAGGTTTCTGGGACTGTCAGTCTGCTATCAGGGAGTCGTCATTCCACCACATCAAGAAACAGCCAGACACTCTAGTCCCAGGACCCACCATCAGGGTTCTGGTGCCTACGTTACAGGCAGAGAGGGCTGTGTCGTTCCACTTCATCATTGTCTGCAAATGTCCCATGTCCAGGCCACCCAGCCTGCAATCCATGGCCGAGCAGGGGTGCCAGTCACTCCATCCCCAGGACCCACTGTCAGGGTTCTGGGGCCTACATTCCAGGCAGGGAGGGGCTGTGTCATTCCACTTTTTTGTCTGAAAATTAGGGATGGGTGAACGCAGTTCGGAAGTTCGGGGTTCGGCTCAAACTTGGCCTGCTTGGATGACAGAACCCGAACCCGAATCCGAACATGAACTCACCGAACCAAACTCAGGTCCGAACACCAGAATGACAGAACACTTCAGTTAGTTCGGATCGTGTTTGGTTGAGTTCGGGTTACTAAAATGTGGTCTGCTGTCAGGTCACTGGAAGGCCAAATGTAGCAGGGAGGGGGAAGTCATCTGACTCAGCTAGGATCAGACTTCCAGGCACCAGGGGTGAGGGTTGGAAACTGGCTTGGAGTAGCAGCCAGCCTGCCCAATCACCATCCCTTTTCACCTCAGACCACTGGCTTGGCTGTCTGCGATTGCTCATGGGCTAGGCTGCATGGAGCCAATGGGGCCTGCAGTGAGGCGGGTGCAGCAGAAACAAAACTGATTGCCTCCCCCCTTCACAATACCTTCTGAGCTAGTCACTGCTCCTGAACAGCAGGCGTTTCAGAAGACTCCCTCTCTCCCAGCAGTTTTTGTTCCTTCCTATTCCTAATCGATTGCCATCCCCCTCCTATTTCACCCATTCAACCCATCTACCTACATATTCTCATTTTTTTAGCTTAGCTTAGATAGATTTAGTTGTTAATTTTTGTTTTTATCCCTCCCTGTGTTCCCTGTGTTCAATCTTCCTTCCTCCCTCCCCCCTCCATTGAATCCTTTCCCTCTCCCTCTATATATATTCCATCCCTGATTCCCTTCCCCCGTTTTTTTTTTTTTTGTAGGATTATTCTTATTAGATTGATTTTGGTTTCATTTCAGTTTTGTACCCCTCCTTGTGTTGTTTGTGATTCCCCCTCATTCCATATATAGCTATAGGCATGCCCCCTGTCATCGATTCCCCGCTGCTGGAGCTGCTCCGGGTCGAACTCCCGCTCCCGGTGCCGCTGCCACTGTCTCTGTCATCCCTTTGGGAGTCCTGCTTGGCTGTAGTCCACCTGCAACAGAGAAGAGGGGCTGCGTGACTGTAGGGGACTAGGGGACTAATTGAACTAAGATCTCCCTCCCCACCCCCACTCACCTGTCACCGGAAGCTGTTGGGCTCCATAAAAGCAAACTACCTGCGTCTGTGCCGCAGACCACTAGCTGGTGGCCACGTGCCGAAGGTCAGAGGCCAAAGGGTGCAGCCCTTTGGGGCCCTTTGGGACCTGCTGGGGCTCTAGGGGTGGGAATTTAGTCTCTGGACCCTGGTTCGGAGCTTATGACTTAGGGCTTTAGTACTGTGGGGGTATGGTTGGGAGATGCTGATTTTTTATTTTTATTTAGGTAGGTCTAGGAATCTGATTTTAGTAATTATTATGCCACCGATTAGAAGAAAGCAAGGCGTCGCACCGAGGACATGAGCACAGTTAAAGCAACTTAAACTGGAGGCCTGCCTTGGGAGAAGCCAGGCTGAACCAGCCCCGATTACCAATCCTGATCCCTTGCCCTCTGCTCCCTCAAATACAGAGGGTGCTATTGGCATTAGAGATTCTCCCTTAGACTCCTTTTTTTCCCCACTGGTTAAAAGTCCTCCGATGCTCTCTCAGGTACAGAATCAGGGATCTTCTCCCATTTTGGGCAACAGTGAGATCTCCAATTTAGATCTTATGGGCTACCAATGTGGGTTAATTGGTGATTCCTTTCAGAAATTGCTGTCCCATCTGCAGGAAGTAAAAATGCAACTCCAAATGCAGCAACTCCAGTTGCAGCATCATTAAAGATGCTGTTCAATTATGCAGAGAGGAGATTGTATGCGCTACTAGACAGGGACCTGGCTTGAGGCAGTCTGTACCTACTCAGACAACTTCCTGGCCCCCATCAAGTCTGGTGGGGTGGGGCTCCTCTGTGGGACATCAAGTTACAGCGACCACCTCTAGGCAGCCCATCCTCAGGCCAGTGGAGGCAGTAAAGGAAGATAAAGCTATGGCCGTTCCTCTGATGACCACCCATAGAACTGACCCTACAGCCCTAGCATTTAGGATCAATCTCCAGTACCAGAACCCCCACATTAATTGGTATTTGAAAAATAACATCCAGCGATATCTTGGTAATATTTTGGGGTGTCCTCCATCTTCTATTGTGGTGACCCATTTTTCTGTACTTCCATCACTTAGACATACCCAGTGGCTGGTGATTTATTTTTCAGATGCTCAGTGGCTGATCAGGTATTAGCCCAACAACAGTTGCTCTACTTCTGGGGAATTTATGTTTCCCGTGTTTTTGTATTTCAGCAGGTGTTACCCTTAATTCCAACTCGGGTGCAGCTCAGCCCCACACAATCTATGCAGCAAGAACCCATAATAGGACCTGTGGTGCGGGCTGAGGGAAGGCTTTCAGGACCGGGTTTACAACCAGGGTTTAATCAAGGACCAGATTGTAAGGTGGGGCCAGAAACTCACGCGGAGGCGGGACCATCAGGGGCTGTTTCAGGAGTACAGGTACTGCAATCTAATTCTGGTGTGACTGGCAAAAGATCTTTTTGTTCGCTTGCCATGGCTCCAAATGGAATACAGCCTCAGGGACTGGTACAAAGCCAAAGTATAGCCCCGGGGAACTCTGATTTTTTAGTCCTTCCCATGCTCGATGGATAGGGGTCAGCGGTTTTTCTTCCACTGCTAAAACATCTTGTGACCAGATGCCAGATACGTTGATTCTGTCCCGCTCCCTTTCTCCAATAGTGCTACAAAGCAGGACAATTCAGGAGACGTGTCTGCAGGGGCAATCACCAGAGGCTTGTTTGACAAATAGGGGCCATGAAATGGGATTCGATCAGGGGCCGATGAACACTCCATGACAGAAACCGGGCCCAACCTGCGATGGGCTGACAATTTGTTCTTGGAACATCGCGGGTTGGGCCAAGCAAGAACTTGATATGGACTTTATTACTTACCTTAGGTCTTTTACAGTCATCTTTGTCCAAGAAACTTGGGCAAGGACGCCTCCGTCCTTGGGAGGCTATGCAGCCTTTGATTTGCCAGCAGTTAAGTACCATCAGAGTGGCCACCCTTGTGGGGGGCTAGCTTGTTTTGTTGCCCATAGAGCCCCAATCAGGGTTATTCAAACCGATGTGATCCCGCCTTTGGCCCAGAGTTTGGTGCTCTAAGTGGGCTCAACGACATTATTGTTAGTTAACATATATATGCCCCCTTCTAGTGCTGGTTCATATAGGAAGGGCATGTGGGATGCTCTGCAGCAGTTTTTGGAGGCTGTCGAAATTAAATACCTGGCAGGCCACCTTATGGTTATGGGTGACCTTAATGCTTGGATAGGTCCCAATGATACATCACTTAACCCATACTGTGACCCTCTCCTTCCTGATCCCTTGGGAATACTAAGAACAAGAACATCGAAGGACAGCAGACTTAATTCGGCTGGTATTAGGCTGGCTAAATTGGCCGCGGACCTAAATCTCCATATACTTAATGGGGCTGGGTTTGGGGACTTGGAGGGTGAACTCATGTACCTGGGCCTGGGTGTCTCCAGTTTGTCCGATTATATCCTTGTCTCCCCTCCTGTGTTACCTCTTATTCGGGATTTTGAGGTGGGAATGAACTTGGTCTCAGACCATCTACCCCTGACTTGCATATTGGCACTTCCTCTTGTTGCTCCCATTCGAATTACTCAGGTCCCGGTTGAGCCTTCCCTGGACATACACAAGGTACCTCGTTGGAGTAATTTATTGTCCAAACATCTTTACAAGTTCACTGCTGAGTCCTTATGTAGTAGCATACGAGCCCAGTTACTTGCCTCCTGCCAGGTCCCTGAGGTAATATCCTCATTCAATTTACTCATTGAGCAATTGACACACCATATTTTGCCTGGTGAGAGGGCTTCTTCGGTGAGATATCTAGGGAAGCACAAACAATGGTTTGATAGGGAATGTCGAGCAGCTAAGGCTCAGTTGCAATCTATTTATAGACACTATAGGAAAGCTTCTACTGTTCATCTGCCGGTTGTCTATTTTGAACTGCAGGCCAAGTACAGGCGCCTTATTAAGGAAAAGAAAAATCAGTTTCATGACCTTCGGTGGAAGAATCTTCTCCAGGCAGCAAATCGGAATGATACTAAATCATTCTGGCACCTGGTCAACGGGTCACTCAACTACGAGCTTATCAACCCCACATTCCCTATTACCCCTCAAGTTTGGATAGACCACTTCTATTCCCTGTACAATCTGACCAGTGGAGTAGTATCACAGGCTGAGGTGTCTGGGTCTATTGAGGATCTTCCTTCTTGGCCTCCAGTTCGTGAGGAGGAAATAGAGGTCTTGGTGGATTCCTTGAGGAATGACAAGGTGCCTGGGCCAGACCTCATTCAAGCGGAGTTCATCAAAACGCATAGGGACTGGTGGCTCCCCATCTTAGCAGTCCTGTTTACAGCTATTAATAGTTCAGGAATGATCCCAAAGGACTGGCAGAAGGCTATAATTGTCCCTATATACAAAAAAGGCCCTACCAATGAGCCTGGGAATTACAGACCGATCAGCCTTCTCAGTGTGCTTGGGAAGCTCTATGCAAAACTGCTATTGATCAAGCTTATCGGTTGGTTTGAAGAATTTAAAGCAATAGCTCCAGAGGAAGATGGCTTCCAGGAAGGGCGCTCTACTATAGATCACTGCACCATCCTATTCCACCTTACTGTCAAATACAGGGAGCGGAATGGAGCTTTGTATGTTGCCTTCTTAGATCTAAAGGCGGCATTCGACTCAATTGACAGGTCCATCCTTTGGGCCAAATTGGGCAAATCAACAATTGATAAAAGGCTCCTGTTTCTCATCCGCTCCCTTTATTCAAATTCTGAGCTGGTAGTTAGGGTTGATCACCAGGGCCACATAACCCCCCCGGTGGCTACGAGCGCTGGTGCTAAGCAGGGCTGTGTGCTGGCGCCTGCTTTATTTAATGATTATATTAATGATGTTATTGCTCTTGTGGCTGACCAGAAGTTTCAGCCACCCAAGTTGGCTACTAGATCAATTGGAGCCCTGTGTTATGCTGACGATGTGGCCTTATTATCACAGATTCGGGTGGGGTTACTAAGGCAACTTTCAGTGTTTGCGACATTTTGCGATTCTCATCGACTGACTATTAATGCCAGGAAATCTCAAGTAGTAGTCTTTTCTAGGAAAAGGGAAGTATTCAACTGGGCTATAGCAGGGCAGCCCCTCCAGCAGGTCTCTAGCTTCAGATATTTGGGGATATTATTCCACAAAGCAGGGACCTGGAGGGATCACATTCGTAGGGCCACTTCCCTAGCCAAGGGCTCCTCCCGTTCTATCTTTAGATTTTTTACACAATCGAGAAGGAGTGCGGTTGACCTTGCTGTCCAGGTGCATAATTCTAAGGTCAGGGCTCAGGCCTTATATGGAGCTGAACTATGGGCACCTTTCCTGTCAAACTCTTTCAATTCCCTACAGGCGAGATTTTTTCAGGGATTATTACATATCCCCAAGGGTATGCCATATGCCACTATTAGGCAGGAAGTGGGTCAGCCCAGTTGGCAGCAGATGGCAATCGAGAGCGCTCTGAAATTTTGGGTACAAATCGAGATCTCTGTTGCCCCCGGATTTCTGTCGGATCTCAGAGAAGATCCTTTTGTTAGCCCATGGGTGAAGGAGATGGGATCCATTTTGAGACCCATGGGCTTTTCCAAAGAGTATCTTAGGCATAAGCCGCCGACTGCACTCACTAAAGAAGTTGTGGGCAGGTGGCGAGATATAGGGAGGCAGGGAGAATTGGCGAGTATCAGGGAAACCCTGCACATGAGGGACTATTTATCATGGGTGCCCAAAATAGACCAGATGGCCCAGTACCTCCAGGAGCCCATTTCTCCGAGAGGGAAGTCACTTATTGCTCGAGCTAGAACAAATGCTCTCCCTACTGCCCTATTAGAAGGACGTAGAAGGGGGTTTCCATTTTTCATGAGACTGTGCCTGTTCAATAATCTGGCAGTCGAGACTACGGACCATTTCATTCTGGACTGTCATTTGTATGATGAGCCCAGGAACATTTTTCTGGCTGCTCATATTAGGAACCTCCTGGGAAGAACCAACCAGGCGCTTCTTGTTCACTTATTGGACAATACAAACCCAGAGGTTACCAGAAGTCTGGCAAAGTTTTTAATTGCGGCTGTCCATGCCAGGGATAGATTTCTATCCTTTATGTCCATAGAATATACGTCATCAGACCAGTCTGGGGTGGTATAGCTCATCTTCTTGAGGGATTAGATCTCGGTACCTATAAATAGCGTCTGCCAAAATTTAGTCAATTTTGTTTGGTAGCATTTTATTTCAGAATTTATTTGGATGGAAGGGGATCATTCCCTATGTCATGGGGTTATAGTGTTATCCACCGTCTAGGGTCGGTGTATTTTACTGTTTGTATATACCAACCATGAGTTTGTATTTTAATTTTGTTTAGAATTTTGTTTTGATCTAAGTTGTATTAACTGGATATTTTGGTTGTTTGTGGCATTGGGATGAACATGTCCATGTGGGACATTTGTTCTTCCCAAGGATGTAAGCTATGGCCTACGGCCACGCTAATAAAGACTACTATTACGATATAGATATAGATATTGATAGATAGACTGTAGATTTAGAGATAGTAGACAGTTGTAGGAGTTAGTTTACTGATAGAGATAGCGTTTGTTGACTTAGTTTTAGTGTTTGTAGGAGCAGTGTGTGTGTAGTACTTTACTTAATCCATTTAGTTCATAGCATTTAGAATAAGTATTAGTTAATAGTAGTTAGACTGACTGTAGATATAGATAGATATAATATAAGATAAAAAATTTTAATAAAACATTGATTTTTTTCTTATATATATATATAAACATTATTTTGGCGGGAGAAATGGAGAAGAGAAGGAGAGGTCAATCTTCTGCCCATAGGGGAGGCAATGGGGCATGTGCCAGAGGCGGGCGGGGCCGTGCATGGAGAGCGGCAGCAGGCAGCAGCAGTAGCCAGAGGCAGAGCGCATCACCCGCCCCCCCAAACTCAGCAGGCCTGCTTTAGGGCAGGGCTTCAGTGGCTATGCATCGCCTCCTGGCAGTGCCCGCCTCCACTGCCACACAGCCTGCGCAGGGCACTGGAAGGCCTGCAGGACTTGAGGCTCAGGCTGCATCTGTCTCTGCTGCTGGTGCTGCTGGAGCAGGTGCTGGGGCTGCTTCTTCCGATGTTCCTCCAAGGCCACCAATGTCCCCCACTGTTGAGGCGATCCCCAGATGTCCAGAGCTGGTGGATCCCACCCTGGCTGCTAGAGGCAGGGCCTGATCCCCGGGCAATGTCAGTAGGGAGAGGAGCAGCAGCAGCAGCAGCAGCACTACAGAGGGGGACACGGGGAGAGTCCCAGCAGCATGGTGGGCATGGGTAGTCTAGCCTCTGGGTCACAGTACTCCCCTTCACGGAACATCACCGTGATCGCAGACAGTGAGGAAGAGGTAGTCAGTGACACTAGTGCCGCAGAGGAGATCTCTGTAAACGAGGCGATGTCTGACCCTCCTCCCAGAGCTGCATCTCCACTGCCAGTGCCATGAACTTTTCCCCCTCCCAGCAGCGCTGGCAGCAGTGTGTCCGCTGGGGTGGGCAAGAAGGCGGGGGGGAATCCTCTGGGATTATTTTAAGCAGGTGCGGGCAGATGATCCTAGAGAGGTGCAGTGCACACTGTGCAATAAGGTGGTGAAGCACGGGCAGGTGCTTGCCAACCTTGGCACAACTGCAAAGGCCAGGCACCTTAAGGCATGCCACAGTGCTGTGTTGCTGAGCGGGAAGGCAGGGGAAGTGGATGCCAGTGGGTTCCCGACTCCAATGTCCAGTCGCCTGGCTCATTCAGCGGGCCAGCATCCTGCACCAACTGCTACTACCTCTAGCAGCAGGAGCAGTATGGGGGCAGAACAACAGCAGGAGCCTCCCCAGCAGCGCCGACAGTCTACCATGGAGGAGATGGGGTGGGGTGATGCGTCAAGACCATCGGCAGGGCACCGTGGCACAGGTTTCCAGGAGGAAGCCAAGAGCCTGTTGTCCAAATGATTGCCCTGGATGGCCAGCCCTTGTCCATTGTGGAGGACAAGGGCTTCCAGCGGCTGATTGGGTTCCTGGCCCCCAACTTTAAGCTGCCTTCCCGCTCCACCCTGAGTCAAACTGTGGTGCCACAGCTCTATAGGGCCTTGAAGGAGCAGGTGAGTGAGAAGCTTTCAGGGGCTGGTGGGGCAACGGTCCACTTCATGACGGACCTGTGGTTCACCAGAAATGCCCAGCATGCCTACCTGGCGGTGACCACACACTGGTGGCAGGACGCCGAGGCAGCACTTGGCAGTGGCAGGAGGGGACCTGAAGCAGGGTATAGGTTGGCCCTGCTTCAGGCCCAAGTTATGGACAGCTCCCACACCACGAGGAACCTCGAGGCAGCCCTGGTCACCATAGTGAGGAAGTGGGTCATACCAGGTGCGGCCTTCACCAAGGGGTGTGTTGTCATGGACAACGCAGCCAATATCCTTAAGGCAGTCCATGACGGGGGCTTCACAAGCATCCCTTGTGCTGCACACACCCTCCATCTCATGGTGAAGGACACTCTGGGCTTGGGGGAGAAGGGGATTGGGCCAGGCACCCTTAGCTCCCTGGTCAAGTGGGGGAGGAAGCTGGCGGGCTTCTTCAACCGGAGCGTGAAGGGCAGTGAGCTCCTCCGGGAGAAGCAGGCCAAGCAAGGGTCCCCGGTGCATGCCCTTATCCAGGATGTCTCCACACGGTGGAATTCCACCTTCCTGATGTTTGAGCGGCTTCTTGAACAGAAAGCCGCCCTGCATCAGGTGGAACTGGAGACAGACATCGAGGCACCTCCAGGGTACAACAGGGAGGAATAGGAGATTGTATCCCAAACTGTCTTTGTCCTGAGACCATTCCTGGGCATCACGGAGACATTGAGCAGCTCCACCGCCACCCTCAGCCAGGTGACCCTGCTGGTGCATAGTCTGCGCAGCAGCCTGGATGAGATTCTGGGGGCCGGGGGGAGGGATCGTAGCCCTCAGGGCAGGAGAATATCCGATGAGGTGATTGACCTTGCTTGGAAGTTGAAGGCGGGGCTGAGTGAGCGCTTTGATGAGCTCCTGCGCCAGGACGAATATGTCCTGGCAGCCATGCTGGACCCCAGGATCAAGGGCAGCATGGCACACAAGGCTGCTGTCTATGGCCTCTGGAAGGTTACGCTGGTCCAGAAGGTCAGGCAGGCAGAGCAGGCCATGCAGCAGGATGTCCCTGGGGATGGTGGGAGTGGGAGCAGCGACCCCTTCCACCCATCTGGGTCTATCCCTGCCCCCTAGTGGTAGTGGCAGAAGCATCAGGACCCCTACTTCCAGCAGCTCCTCATCTGAGCAGTCCACTCTGGGGAGCATGGGGCCCAGCACAAAAGGGCAAGCAGCATGGCTGAGGGCAGTGGGGCAGGTGGTGCCCACCCAGAGCTACCGAAGGAGTATGATGGCACCTCAGCTGCAGTGGAGACCTATCTGGAGGAGGAGCCATGCATAGATCCCAGCAGCGATCTCTTGGCCTACTGGGACAGCAAGGCCAACGTGTGGCCGGTCCTGTCCAATGTGGCCAAGGGTATCCTGTCGTGCCCACCAACCAGTGTCCACAGCAAGGGGGTGTTCTCCATTGTGGGGGACATATGCGCCCTGCACTGCCTGAGACTGGGGGCCAAGTTGGTGGAGCAGTTGCTCTTTCTGAAGGTGAACCTTCCACTGCTGGGATTCCCCGAGCTGCCCCTGGACAAGGAGTGATGGTGCACTGGCACATGCCATCCCATGCCAGGGGCAGTCTTGGGACAGGGCTCCTCCTCCTCCTCAATCTGGGCTAGAGCTACTGCTCCTTTTTTTGCTGCTGAGGTGCTGTCCCTCCCTCCCAATGCCTGGCACCCACCCTGCCTCTCTCTCTCTCTCTCTCTCTCATACTAGACAGCCTCGGCCACCTTATCTGACTGACCTCAGGATGCAGGGTGGCATTGGGAAACAAACTGTAAGCCTGCCAGCCGGCCTATGCCTATACGATCTCAGTCCGCGTATGTGACACTGACTGTCTCTCGCTCTCTCGTGCTGCATAGTCTTTGATGGCAGCAGGGCACTCTGATAGGCTAATGTCCCAGCCTGCCTGCCCTACTGACTCATGCCACGCTGCCTGTCTGCCCGCCCAGCTTGCCGCCAACCTCAAAGCGTGCATCAGTCCTGCCTCCCATGCCAAGGTGCCTGTCTTCCCACGCAGGTTGCCTAGCTCAAAGCCTGCCCAAGCCCACCTGCCCTACTGCCTCTCATGCCATGCTTTCTGCCTGCCTGCCCAGGTTGCGAAGGTCGAACCCTGCCTCAGTTTGCCTGACTGCCGCTCAGGCCACGCTACCTGACTGCCTGCCCCGGAAACCAATGTCTGCTGCTGCTACTGCCAAATTTCCAATGGCACTAGTCATTCCACCACATGACAAAAAGCAGCCACTCCTGCCCCAGGACCCGCCGTCAGGGTCCTGCGGCCAAGTTACAAGTTATACAAAACATTCCGCTTACTTTCTGTATCTCCAACTTTGACACTCACTGACTGAATAAATATGTTATCTTAAGTTTAATTCCTCATTTTTCTTTCTCTCACTCTCATGACCATTAACAGGCATGTCTATCTTACTTTTGTTTACTCCCACTCAGCTGTATGCTATGCTCTATGTAGGGCATGATATATATGTTACTACTTGATAACAGTCAGCTACTGAGGTCAGACAATCCAAGGCCTCACTGTAATAAAATTATAGTTGCTTGTGGAAGTTCAGAAACTTACTGATTTTATTTTTCCTACTGCATAAGATCACTTCCATAGAACCAAGAGAGGGTTTGTTGATCTGACACAACTCTTCCCACTCATCAATCCCTGTTCACCAGTGTCACGGAAAGGGGGTTCTTTAACAAAGCATTATACATAACACCTCTACAGGGAGGGCTGTGACCAAGATCCAGAAGCTGCCACATTAGCCCCGGGACCCACCGTGATAGGTCTGGGGCCATCATTCCTCGCACAGAGAGCTGATTTTCAAAAGCATCAAGAAGCAGCCACTCCAGTGCTTGGACCCACCGCCAGGGTCCTGGGGCCAAAGTTACAGGCAGGGAGGGCTGTGGCCCAAACCTAGAAGCTGCCACTTAGCCCCAGCACCCACCGGGATGGGTCTGAGGCCATCATTCATCGCACACTGTGCTGTCATTCCACCACACTGAGAAGCAGCCACTCCTGCCCTAGGACCCACCATCAGGGTCCTGGGGCCAAGTTACAGGCACGGAGGGCTGTGGCCAAAACCTAGAAGCTGCGACTCTAATCCCGGCACCCACCATGATGGGTCTGGGGCCATCATTCCTCGTACATTCCAATGTCTTTCCACTGCATGACAAGAAGCAGCCACTCCTGCCCCAGGACCCACTGTCAGGGTACTGGGGCCAAGTTACAGACAGGGAGGGCTGTGGCCAAAACCTAGAAGCTGCCACCCTAGCCCCGGCACCCACCGTGATGGGACTGGGGCCATAATTCCTCGCGCATTCCGATGTCTTTCCACCGCATGACAAGAAGCAGCCACTCAAGCCCTTGGACCTGCCGCCAGGGTCCTGGGGCCAAGTTACAGGCATGGAGGGCTGTGCCCAAAACATAGAAGCTGCCACCGTGATGGGTCTGGGGCTGTCATTCATCGCACACTGCAATGTCTTTCCACCTCATTCAGAAGCAGGCACTCCTGCCCCAGGACCCACCGCCAGGGGCTCTGCCTCCCCTCCCCTTCCCAAGCACCAGCCGGTCCCTTCACAACAACGCCCGTCTATCTCTTTGGACTGTCTAAGAGATCCTTGGCCTATACACTATCCGTGTCAATGGTTCTGTACCATGGCCACCAATGTCTGCTTCTTCCAGTGTCAATGGCCCCCAGACCAGGCCTATATGCTGTCTGTGCCATGATGCCATGGCATAAAGAAACAGCTGCTGCTGCCAGACCTATATGCTATCTGTGCCAAGTGTTCTGCATGCCTCATCCCGCCTTCCTGCCTCTCATGCCAAGGTGCCTGTCTGCCCACCCAGGTTGCTGCCAAGAGAGAGAGAGAGAGAGAGAGAGAGAGAGAAAGTCCACCCACTGCTTGAAGGAAAGACAGACACGATCCAATCCATGCTGTTACCGGCACTATATTGCCAGTGAGAGAGAGAGACAGATAGGTTCCCATTCCCATCTAGAACTAGGGAGATGGGAGCTAGAGGGGGAGAGGTAGGTATATCCTGGCTGCCACCTGTTGGAACCAGGAAGAACTCCCATCTGTGCTCATGCGTCCATTAATGCCCATTGTCCAGATCCGGCACACAGCAAACCTACCGTAATGAGATGGAATATAACCCACAACATATGTGCCTGCCTGCCAGTGCCTGCCTGCGTGTGTCCCTGTACCTACCTGCTGCCCGGCTAACACCTATCGCCTGATCAAATGAAGTGTACCCCATAGGCTTTATGCTGTCATTCCACTACCCTGAGTCATGCCCACCCGTCCCAGGGACCATCAACAAGATTATGGGACCATCATTACAGTCACTGGGGGCTGCATTCCAGTTCATTGCATCCAGAAGCCCAGTGCCCGCACGCCAGCCTGGTCCCCCTTCCCAAAAGCCTGCTCCTCTGTCTGCACCCACCCACGGATGCCCGCTGAATCTGGCTGCTGAAACTAAAAGACCTTCCAACCACCAGCTCCCGCCGTCTGCTGCCCGCTGCCAAGGAGCCTGTCTCTCTTTCTCTCTGTCACACCTACCCACACAAACACAAGCCCTTCACCTCCTGGGTGACTTTCTGATAGTTGAGACCCTGCTGCTGGCACAGCACATCTTTGTGTTAATAACTACGCTACATGAGGTGGCAGGTGCTGCTGGAAGGGATCGACAAGCTGTATGAGATTCTGCCACCTGCCAGCCAGAACTTCAGCATGTACGGATAAAAGAGTGGACAGGTAAAACGAAGCTTGTAACAAGACACTCTTTTCCTGCAGAACCCAGACCGGGCTGGATCCTGAGGTGCAGTAGGTAAACCCCCCTCAGCCTGGAGAGTGAGCTTCAGCAAGCCTGTTGCTTTTGTTGTGCTGTGTCTTGCCTGGTGAGCTTCCCTTGTAATGCTGCTGCTTCTCCCACTTCGGTGTAGTTTCTTGAGCTTAGTTAGGGGAGCCTGCAGGACGGTGCTACCATCTACCTACCCTGCTGTTGCTGCGGGGGGTCCGTGCTGCCCTGCTGCTGGTCGGGGGATCCTGGTGCTCCGCTGCCACCACTGCCACCACCTCTGCCTCCGTTCCTGTCATCTTGTCACCTGTGGAGGGAAGAGCCAGGCTGTGAGTTGGGGATGGGGGGGAACGTAGAGGCCAGCCATGTGGGCTGACCTATCCCCTTCCCCCCCACCCGGAAGTAGCTGGGGGCTTAAAGGCCCAGGGACAGCGGCTGAGCCGCAGGAGCCTGCGGGACTGTGCTACCATCCACTTACCCTGCTGTTGCTGCGGGGGGTCCGTGATGCCCTGCTGCTGGTCGGGGGGTCCTGGTGCTCTGCTGCCACCTCTGCCGCTGCCTCCGCTCCTGTCATTCCATCACCTGCGGGGGGAAGAACCAAGCTGTGAGTTGGGGACGGGGGGGAATGCAGAGGCCGGCCACATGGGCTGACCTATCCCCTCCCCCCCACCCAGAAGAAGCTGGGGGCTTAAAGCCCCAGGGACAGCGGCTGAGCCACAGGAGCCTGCGGGACTGTGCTACCATCTACTTACCCTGCCGTTGCTGTGGGGGGTTCGTGCTGCCCTGCTGCTGGTCAGGGGGTCCTGGTGCTCCGCTGCCACCACTGCCGCCACCTCTGCTCCTGTCATCCCGTCACCTGCGGGGGGAAGAACCAAGCTGTGAGTTGGGGGACGGAGGGGGGAACGCAGAGGCCGGCCACATGGGCTGACCTATCCCCTCCCCCCACCCAGAAGTAGCTGGGGGCTTAAATCCCCAGGGACAGCTTCTGAGCCATGGGCCGCGGCCGCAGGCTCTCAGTCCGAAGGGCCACGGCCAAAGGACGTGGCACTTTGGGGCACTTTGGGGCTGCAGGGGGAGGCAGGGGGCTATTGTTTGTTTGTGTGGGCTTTTTTGGTACAGGGCTAGGG
>QEPC01014630.1:755972-780232 GCA_003113815.1 Sphenodon punctatus
ATCTAGTACGTAGGCTGCGTCCGGTTGTCTCCGGCCCGGACCTGGCCTCCCTCATCCATGCCTTCGTCACCTTGAGTCTCGACTACTGCAACGCGCTCTATGTGGGGCTTCCCCTGTTCTTGGTTCGGAGGCTGCAGCTGGTGCAGAATGCGGCGGCTCATCTTCTTACGGGGACGGGCCGCCGGGAGCATATTATACCGGTGCTCCGAGCTCTGCACTGGTTGCCGATAGCATGCAGAGCCAAGTTCAAGGTGCTGGTGATGGTTTATAAAGCCCTACATGGTCTCGGCCCCTCATACCTTAGGGACCGCCTCGCCCTCCACGCCCCAGAGCGGTTCCTGCGGTCCTCCGGGTGTGCCTTCCTGGAGGTCCCCCATGTTTTACGGGGGGGCCACGATGGAGAGGGCATTCTCGGTAGTGGGACCACGGCTCTGGAACTCCCTTCCGGAGGAAGCTCGCCTGGCCCCATGCCTGTTAATATTCCGGAGAAACTGTAAGACCTGGCTGTTTGCCCAGGCCTTTGGGAGGGAGGCTGGGTAGGGTGTGGGTTTTTTTTAGTTCCCCCATCTCTTTTTGGTTTTTAGATTGTTCTGCTAGTCCTGTTTGATTGTTTTATAATATTGATGAATATTTTAATTGTTTTTATTGTATTTTAAAATGTTGTAGGCAGCCCCAAGCTGCATGGCAGGAGGGGCGGGATAAAAGTTTATATAAATAAATAAATAAATAAATAAATTTAACAACTTTAATTAAAACTATTTACAATACAAGAAAACAATAACAAAAAACAACAACATTTAATAAAACAAAAGCAAACATGTAAAGGAAACTTATTAATTAAACTAAGAGTATCTGATTGTGCTGCCACTGGGCCTGTCCCCCGGTAATTGGGGGAAAGGCAACAGGCCTTTGGGCACCTCACAGTCCTGAGGGCCGCCCATCTTAGAGGGGTCCACCATGCCATTTTCCACAGAATACTCCACCACCCCTTTAAGGTCACTATGTCACCTGGAGACTGCCAGGTGGTAGAGCTTCATGTGGTGGAGCTCGGCGGAGACGTACTGCCCATATGCCATCACCTTCTGCTTCTCTGTCTGGACCACCTGCAGCTCCTCCACCAGGCACTTCTCCAGGTCGGCAAAGGAGTGCTGGACCTCCTCCACATGGCCCAGGGTGCACCGCTGCAACCTGGCCCTAAGGGCCTTGACCTCTGCATCCTCAGGGATCCCGGGGGTCTCCACGTCAAGGCTGTAGGTGGGGGGAGGGGCTTATATGCCTCCGTTTGCTGGTTGCCTTCCTCCCCTTCTTCTTGCGCTGAGACCCCACGGGCGCCACTCCAGAGTCCTCCTCACCCACCCGCCTCACTCGCATGTCGTGCCATCGCTCAGTGTGACTGATGAGCCCCATGTGGTCCCCTCCCTCTGATGGTGGATAACCTTATTGCAGATCTAAAAAGAGCAGAAAAAGGTAGGAACGTAAGGAGTGCCATACTGTGTCAGACCAATGGTCTATCAAGTCCTGCCTGTATTCCGTCTCCACAAGTGGGTGGACTGGGTGGCCATTCAATCTCTCTCTGCAGGGGACTTCTGTTCCTAACAGGTCATAGGGCAATTCATTCCCTGTTATTCCAGTCCCCGTGCCATACCTTGCATGTGGCGGTTCTGTCACCCTTGTGGTAGAACCTCCAGACATCCGATGACTGGCACCGAATGTCTGGGGGTGACACTTGCGACCTCCACCTAGGGGTCCAGTGAGTCCTCACCCTTGGCGTGGTCCTGGAAGCAGGGCTGGCCCCAGGGCCAGAATCTGATTCCTCTCTGAAATGGGAACACATAAGATCACCAAATAAATATCATGCATTTATGATGATGCCTCTAGTCCTCCCTCCTTGGGGTGCTAGGGATGGCAACTAGAAAGCAGTAAAGCACGTACAAATCCTGCCCTCCCAGGGGTACTAGGGGATGCTAGATATTGCAACTAGAAAGCCCCTGGCAGGCACGTGCAAATCCTGCCCTCCTTGGGGTGCTAGGGATGGTGACGGGAGATGTGACCCTGGCTGGAGGAAAGAGACTGCTCTTATTTGGGTGGGTGTAGGGAATGGGATGGCAACTGGAGAGTGGAGACCCTTGCTAGCCTGGGACATGTTTGGGAGGCAGTGCTGCTCGTGCCAGAGCCCCCAACACTACAGTACCCTCTCTCTCTGTGGCAGACATCCGCTGCCACCCGCTGATGCCTACTGTTTGTGCCTGACTGATGCCCAGTCCACCCACGCACCCACCCGCACACCAGTGAGCTCGCTCGAACGGATAGAGCCTTTCTTGTCCCCAAAGTAAAAAAAAAGTTTACAAACCTGGCAGCACCTCCAGAGCCCGTCGCTTCCTCCTCATACAAGGAGTGTGCCACAGGAGGTGTAGTAGGGGCAGCGGCCTTGACCGCTACCACCTCCTCCTCCTCTTCTTCCTCCTCCTCCTCCTCCTCCTTGATCGGCAAATTGGCCCCCAGCCGGGGGATCAGCACTACAGCCTTCTTCATTTATTTTTTTTAAAACAAACACTCTCACACCAAACAGTCACCCACACCACACACCAACCACCCAAACACACAGCACAGCCAAACCCAGCACAATCACAGCCAAAACACACGAACCAAGCAGCCACCGAGTCAAACACACACTCACTCGCCACACGCACTCGAATTTCCAGTTTCCGGCACAATTTCTGGCTTCCCGAGCTCTCGTGTTATTTTTTCAGCTGAACGGCCAAACGCGAACAGAACGGCCGAGCCGAACGGTCGAACTTGAACCCGGCGAACTGCCCAAACACCCAAACCAAACGCAGCAGAACCAAACGGCCGAACCCGAACCGCGGTCATTCACCCATCCCTACAGCAAATGTCACATATCCAGGCTATCTAGCCTGCAACGCCCATCTGAGCAGGGGTGCCAGCCACGCTATCCCCGGGACCCACTGTAAAGGTTCTGCGGCCATCATTCCGCTCACAGGGAGCCGTCATTCCACTGCATCAAGAAACAGCCAGCCACTCCAGCCCCAGGACCCACCATTAGGGTTCTGGGGACTAAGTTACAAGCAGGGTGGGCTGTCATTTCACTTCATCCAGAAGCTGCCAATCCAGCCCCAGGACCCACCCTCAGGGTTCTGGGGCTGTCATTCCGGTCACGGAGAGCCATCATTACACTTCATCTAGAAGCTGCCACTCTAGTCCCAGGCCCCACCGTCAGGGTTCTGGGACCATCATTCCATTAACGGGGAGCTGTCATTCCACCACATTAAGAAAGAGCCAGTCACTCCAGCCCCAGAACCCACCAGCAGGGAGGGCTGTCATTCCACTTCATCCAGAAGCTGCCACTCCAGTCCCAGGAACCACCATCAGGGTCCTGGTGTTGTCATTCCGCTCATGGGGAGCTGTCATTCCACCACATCAAGAAACAGCCAGACACTTCAGCCCCAGGACCCACCATCAGGGTTTTTGGGCCATCATTCCGCTCACAGGGAGTCATCATTCCACCACATCAAGAAACAGCCAGCCAATCCAGCCCCAGGACCCACCATCAGGGTTCTGGGGCCTTCAATCATTAAAGATTATGGAGCATCGCATACCTCCCAGTATGTGTGATAATATCT
The DNA here is from genome assembly GCA_003113815.1 of Sphenodon punctatus. Taxonomy (NCBI): domain Eukaryota; kingdom Metazoa; phylum Chordata; class Lepidosauria; order Sphenodontia; family Sphenodontidae; genus Sphenodon; species Sphenodon punctatus. Next base: position 759,614 of record QEPC01014630.1, read on the forward strand.
TGACCAACATTTTATTTATGTATTTATTTTTTATTATTATTATTATTATTATTATTATTATTATTATTATTATTATTATTATTATTATAATAAACATTTATATAGTGCCAGCCATGTACCTGGCACTGTACAGAACATAGAAATAGACGCAGTCCCTGCCTGTGGCTTACAATCTAAAAGACAAGGAGGGGGAGACAGGGAGAGGGAACAGTGGGAGAGACAGGGGAGAAGCCAAACAAACATTCAGGCAATGCGAAGTCTCAGGTGCGTGTGCTTGGCTTGGTTACAATCAGGTTGGTTGTAGCAGTCGGCGGTGAGGAAAAAGTGGGTCTTGAGGAGGGATTTGAAGGAGCGGAGGGAGGGGGCAAGGTGGATGTGGGTAGGGAGGGAGTTCCAGGCTTGGGGGACAGCGAGGGAGAAGGGTCAAAGGTGGTTAGGTGAGCAGGAGAAACGAAGGAGAGTGAGGGAGGGGACAGAGGAAGAGCGGAGAGCGCGTGCAGGAGTGCGTAGGGAGATTAGGTCCGAGAGGTAAGGGGGAGCTTGGTTGTGGAGTGTTTTGAACGTGAATACTAGGATTTTAAACAGGATATGTTCAGGAAGGGGGAGCCAGTGAAGAGAGTAGAGGAGAGGCTGCACATTTCTTGATTTACTGACTTTCTGTGTACTGGGTTCCTCTTTACCACTTTGCCGTTTACTGCTTTGCCATCCATTTCAAATTCCAAGAGGTAATACCAACTCAATACTGCATTTCTTCCACTCCATTTTCCATTGTACTTCCTGTCACTCATTGACTGGTACAAATTTCAAAATCTCCTTTATTAATCTGTAATCCAGTTGTAGATTGGTCAAAGCAAAGGGAACAACATAGAATAACAATTCTGATTGGAGACACTGGAGTGGATGTTAAGGGGCACTAGGGAGAGGTTAAGGGGTGGGCTATTAGTGATTGGTTCAGAAATGCAGAAACACAAATCTGGAAGTAAGATGGTACATGGCATGCAGCAAACATTTAGTGGAAAGTTGGTAAATTGGGATGGTATATTATGGTATTGCGAGAATCAAGAAATTGCTTCAGTACTGGGAAATGGTCGGAAAATCAATCCTGGTCCCGATATGGTGAAATTTCTCAGGAGCAGCAATTTAGCTGTTTGTTTCACCCTAGCACTGATTGTTTTGTTTTCCCATGCAGGCATAGTGCCATCATCTAAAGCTGAAGGATTCCAACTGTGAGTCCATACTAGATTCTGTCTATGTCTGGGGCAAAGAAACACAATAAAAAGTACAGACAAAGCCACAAAGGCAATGGATCTGTGGCCAACTTGCAGAATCTCAATCATCTCCCTCTGGACTAGTAAAGGCAGGGATACAATTCCGAGTACTGCTTCGTGCTTACTAAACCACACAAATATTTGTAAGACACTCCCCAGACAAAATGAAATGAGAAGTGGGCCATCAAGAGGCTTTAGTGGTTTCTTTGTTTCTTTTGTGTGTGTATGCCCTTTCACTAGGAACCTACAGTCTTTTGGTAAGTGTTCTCATTCATGCTGGCAAACATTTTTGTGAATGACCCGCTTCTTTGTATAGGCTTGTTCTAAAATAAGAGGTGGGATTTGGTCTGGAAAAATAAGCAAGAATGTAGTTCGTGTCTTCTTATGCATTGTGCTGCTGTACTATCGTTAGGACAAATATTGTGTGATATGCTTCCTAAATACACAATGACTATTGATACAAATTAAAGATCTGTATCTTTGTTTCCTAAGCTGATTGAGGCAAGGATGTTCTTGTCTAAAATCAGCATGGAAGTGAAGTGATCTTCCCTGGAGAGCTTGGTTTGTTGTCACTTTATGCAAGACCACTCAAGGCTGAGAAAGCTCTGCATGATATGATATTCAGAAGCTAATTGGCTTCATCCTGTTTGATTTCAGAAAATTTCTGTGTGAAGTTAGATACCTAATTCCAGGGAGATAAGACATGTTAACAGTGAACTCATTTCAAAAGTGATAATTTTCTGAGAAATGGAGGGAAACACACTTTAAAATGGGATTAGGATGGACTGGTACTTTTTGTCTAGATTGAAGGATAGAAGTAAATTTGCTATGTGTAAACTGAGTGTTTTATTTTAAAAAATAAACATCAAATAAGCCTTGACATTTGTGATCCTTCATTGTAGTATTTCTTACTGCCAAATGCCCTTGTTTATTCAGGAACCCATGTTCACTGCATTTACCATTGCCGTCAATGAGGAAAATGCAGTGAACATGGGTCCTTATTTATAATTTATTAATTTTATTATTTATTCATTTAAAATTATTATATGCCACCCTTTCCCAGAGGCTGAGCGTGGTTCACAAGTCATAAAAACATGCAAAAAAAGTCCCAAACCCTACAGCCCCCTAAGCCTCTGATACCACCTCCCAATTCCCTTCACCCAGCCCCCAATAGCCCAACCCCCAAACCACCCCAATCCCCTATCCGCCCCAGCTGAATGCCTTTTCAAACAGAATAGTCTTACACTGCCTCCAGAAGGTGTCTAGGCCCAACAAACAAACCAGCTCAAACAAACCTCTGGGGGGGAGGGGGTTCAACATAACAACAGAGCAACAAACGAGAATGCCTCCCTGCAAGCTCTTGGTCTATGAACAAGGCTAATGGATGGGAGGTTATTGATCTTGTTCTGTTTTGTGGGGTCATTTTCCATCGGTTTCGTCTGCTGATGCGGTTGATGTTCTTGGGGCTGTTCGGGCCACAACTTGTGAACTTGATCCATGTCTGTCCTGCCTGGTCAACTCAAGGCCAGCTGGGAGACACTGGGGCCATTGGTGGCAGGGGGAGGCAATGCCTCCCTAAGGGAGGGCAGAGTGCCGTATTGCCTTAAAGAGGCTGTGGGACAGTCTCTGCTCAAGAAACCATCTCTGTCATGACATTGACTCCCTTGCTATCTATCGGCATAGCAATAAAACATAAACAATATAATATTATATATATTTATAAACAAAAAACAAAGCAGTCCAAGGAAAACCGGTGGGGGACTGGGTGAAGAAGAGCTGTTTGAAGTTGAATCCCAACAAGACAGAAGTGATGTTAGTGGGCGGGGCTGGGGGTTTGGGGTTGGGGGAAATTCTTATCACTGATGGGGTTTTCCCTCCTCTGGTTCCTCAGGTTTGGAGTCTGGGGGTGCTCCTCGACTCACAGCTCTGTCTGGATGCTCAGGTGGTGGCTGTGGCGAGGAGTACATTTTGTCAGCATCATTTAGGACAGTGGTTATGGCCATACATCTCCGACTCTGACCTGGCAACTATCATCCATGCTTTTATCACCTCGAGATAGGATGATTGTAATGTGTTCTACGTGGGGCTACCCTTGGTGATGGTTTGGAGACTGCAGCTAGTGCAGAACACAGCGTCCCATCTCCTGATGAGGATAGGTCGCTGGGAACATATAACACCAGTGCTTCGTGTGCTGCATTGGCTGCCTTTAGTCTTCCAGGCCCAATTCAAAGTGTTAGTTTTGACCTATAAAGTCGGTTGGTCTTTAAAGCAACCAGTTGGTAACCTATATGGTTGGTTTTGACCTATACGGTCTGGGTTTCATCTACCTGTGGGACTGCCTCACACACACACCCCAGATCCTGGATCGGCTCCTGCGGTCAACCAGAACCACCCTCCTCAAAGTCCCCTGTGTGTGTCAGTTGGTGACGATGGGGAGGGCATTCTTGGTGTTTGCACGAGGCTTTGGAACTCTTTCCTCCCAGATGTCCATCTGTCCCCAGATCTTTCCTCCTTTTGGAAGAGATATAAGACCTGGATGTTTCAGCAGATGTTTGGAGAGGGAGCGGGGTGAGGGGTGGTTGGGTTGGGAGGGGAGGATTGGGGTTTTCCTTGGGCTGCTTTGTTTTTTGTTTATAAATATATATAATATTATATTGTTTATGTTTTATTGCATGTTATAAGCAGCCCCAAGCTGCCATTGATGGAAGGGGGTGAGTTATATGTTTTTAAAATTAAAATAAATAACTTGTGGAATTTGTTCCAGTGGGGATGTGGTCAAGGTCACTAGTATAGCTGGGTTTTTAAAAGGATTGCATAAATTCTTGGTGGATAGGTCAATTAACTGCTATTAGCCAAGTAGTTTTGGGGGATGTAACCTCTTTCTGTCTGGAGCTGGGAGTTAACAATAGGGAATGGTTCACCTCATTATGACCTGTTGGGTACTTCTGCCAAGCAATTGAGATTGGCCACTGTTGGAGAGTAGAGCAGGGTAGAGGGGTTGATTGTTGGTGGGGAGAAGGAATTAGCTTTTTAGAAAATTGTGGCCACTGTTGGAGATAGGATGCTGGGCTCGGTGGACCATTGGTCTGACCCAGTATGGTAATTCCTATGTTCTTAATACTGTTCATATAGACACCCATTCATCTTGATGCATTTCATATCTTTTCAAGCATCCATTCAGATGAGCATCACTCTACTGTATCGATTTGATATCTGAGATGGTAGATTCTCCAAGTGCTTATAGGTGATGCATTTTTTTCTTGCTTCCCTCTTTTGCACCATTATGTTTCAGTAACCACTGTGTATAAAATACTAATTGATGTTGCCTGCCAACCCTTTAGAAAGGTTGTAGCCCAGGAATGAGGGTGGGTCATCAATAGGAGCATGTGTAGAGAGAACAATCCTGACAGTAGGTGGGGTAAGAGCAGCTGCAAATGAAGTGGCTATAGGCTGCAAGGGAGGGGGCAAGGGAGCTAGGGCAGGAGGGCATTTTGGGTGGGGGGCAAGGGAGAAAGGGTGAGGGGAGCTTTGGGGGTGGGGTGGCAAGGGAGAGAGGGAATGGGGTCACTTTGGGTGGGGGCAAGGGAGCAAGGGAAGGGGGCATTTGGGTGTGGGGGCAAGGGAAGGGGGAATTTGGGTGTGGGGTCAAGGGAGTGAGGTCAGGGGGCACTTTAGGTGTGGGGGCAAGGATACAAGGGCAGGGGTATCTTTGGGTATTGGGCAATGGAGAGAGAGCAAGGAGTGCTTTTTGTGTGGGGAAGCAAGGGAGCGAGGGCGGGGGAAAGGGAGCAAGGACAGGAGCATTCTTTCGATGTGGGGCAGCAAGGGAGCAAGGGCAGGGGCACTTTGGATGTGGGGGCACAAGGGAGCAAGGACAGGGGGTGCTTTGGGTGTGGCAGGGGCAAGGGAGAGAGGGAAGGGGTAAGTGTTGGGTGTGGGGGAGGCAAGGGAGCGAGGGCAGCTCCCCCTGATTTGTATTTAACAAAAAACTTGGATATTCCATAGTCAAAAAACCTCTGGTTTATAATGAGAGTTAAGGCTCATCCAAATTCAATGATGCACTAAAATTGTATTTGTTGATGCACTAAAATTGAGTTGCTTCCGCTTTAACTTCCATGCCATGTTAGCAGTCAAGACATTGTATAGTCTCACATATTGTGCTCACTTACAACATAGGCTTCATGCACCCACACTTTGTCTTCATCTTTCAGCCTCAATCCTCTTTCTCTGCAGGTTTGGGGCATCACTGAAGCTGGGGACAGGAGGGCATGAGCGGGCCCCTCAACACCTCCATTCCCTCTATTCTTCCATGTCGGTTGGGGAGAATGGGACAGGTGAGTAATGTCTCACAACCCTCCCTCTTACCCACTAGTCCCCACTGCCCTCCCAGAGCACAGTGAAGCTGGGTAGAGTCATATACAAATGTTTAATTTAAACTTTAAGTTGGGTATGCATTGAAATTAATCAAATGGAATGGCCATTGGAAGGAATGGAGGCAACAGCAATGCCAATTTCTAAATAAATACTATTGTCATTCCAACATCCAATTAAGTGACTGTGAAATAATACAACACAGCTGCATCTTTGGGAGTACATGGGGAAGGTAAGAGGGTGTGAAATAATGAGGAAGGCACCAGATGCAGTAAGTGAAATGGTTGGAATGATAGGGTGAAATACAAAGTGTGTGCAGGATCAAGTAAGTGGGTGGAATGACAGAAGGAATTAGAAATAGTTACAATAATAAGGTTCTGAGTGAAATAGCTGATTCAGAAGACTGATGGGATACCAGGGGGAGCAGTCCTATCGTTTAACCCATTTACCATAGCTGACACTCTATCCTTTGAGTCCCAATAGCCTCCCTGTTATTCCACTTTCACTCCTGTTGTTTTTTTTGTCATTCCACATACACTCTTACTTCTGTTCTATATGACACACACAAATAAACATTGTATTTCTCCCAGAGCTTTTGAGTTCTCTGTGAGGGGAGTGGGGGCTAAAGGGGTGACTTGTACCCAGGACTTCTGGGTTGTCTGTTACAAGGTTGAGAACTGAGCAGGGAAGAGGAGAACAAGCTAGCAACCAGGACTATTAAGTTGCTTGTGAAGGGAGTGCACCCTACTGGATCAGAGTGGGGTGGAGAGGCTGAAAGTTAAGAGTTCCGGGTTCTCTGTTATAGGGTTAGGACCAAGTAGATTAGAGGGGGAGAAGGGATGGGAGGCAAAACTCCTAAGTTCTCTCATTCTTAAAGAGGAAACAGAGGGGGGTGAGGGGCCAGCTCATACTCTCCTGTCCCCAGCTTCAGTGTTGCCCCAAACCTGCAGAGGATTCGGGCTGAAAGATGAAGGCAGAGTGTGGGTGCATGTGAACAGAATATGCGAGACTGTACAATGTCTTTACTGCTAACATGGCATGGAAGTTAAGGTGGGAGCAACTCAATTTTAATGCATGATTGACAAATTCAATTTTAGTGCATGATTGAGTTTGGAAGAGCCTTAACTCTTCTTGTAAACCATATGGAAATAAAATGTACAATGTAGAAAAGATGAGCATTTAAAATACAGTGAATTCAATGTCTATAAATTTACTGAACATAGAAGTTGGTATAGCTTATTTGTAATTAAAGCATATTCATTTAATGAAAAACGTAGGTGAATCCAGCCACATCCTGTCAATTGTCGCCAAAAGGCTTCTTCCCTCATTTAGGAAGGGAGGAGTTGGGGGGGTTGTTTATTTATTTATTTGAACTTCTATCCCGCCCTTTCCCTAAGGGCTCAGGGTGGCTTACATCAAATACACAAAATACAGAATACAATAAAACTCCCAAGGACTGGGGTGAAGGAAGAAAAGGAGGGGGGGGGGTCTTTGGAAGCAGTTGCAGTGGGGGCACTTCTAATGGCTTCCAGGCAATGCATCCATTTTTTGAGCCACCTCATTGGAGGACCTGGGAAGGATTTTTTTCCCTTCTGCCAAGGTGGTCTGACCTACCCTGACCTACCCTGCAGTTATATGAAAGCCCCCGTGTAACTGAGAGTGAGCTAGCATCTGTTCTTCTTCCCTCCATCCCTCCATCCCAAACCAGTTAAAAGGTGGGGTGGAGTATAGCTAGGTAGTGTATGATCTTGTTGTTTTAGACTGTAGCTCTGGTGTACTGTTGAGCTACCCAGCAAGGAAATTAAATCAGGACAGATAGGGGTGTCACTGATAGGGATGTACGAACGCGGTTCAGAAGTTTGGAGTTTGGACCGAACTCAAATAGTTCAGTTGACCGAACTGAACTTTGGAACCGAACTCGAATTCGACCAAAATGTTCGGTCGAATTCGAACCAATACGGAAGGCCAAAAAACTCGGTTTTGAATGTACGAACGCGGTTCAGAAGTTCGGAATTCGACTGAACTTGAATAGTTCGGTCAACCAAACTGAGCTTTTGAACCGAACTCGATTTTCGAACCAAACCAAACCGAATTTCCGAACTCGGTTCTGTTCGCACATCCCTAGTCACTGAAGGTGTCACCTTTGGAGCTTGGGAAGCACAATGTCATGCTTGCCCACAGGACATTGGGCTGCCCAGCGGTCAGGGATAGCAGGCCTTACCTATCTGATGAATGGGTGGAGACTTCTGTCTTCCCCTCTCCTTTGGGGAGGGGGTTAATGTGGTACTTGCCTATGAGCTGAACTCAGCTTGGCTTGGAGCTGGCCTCTGGGTTATGAACCTGGATGACTGGGTAACCCTGGTGGGCTCTACTATTGAGATCGTGCCCCATGATATAACCGTGAGCCCATGCAGGCTAGGATAGTGGCACTGAGTTTTCTGAGGGACTGTTGATAGGATGGTCCTGTTTGTTAAATTCCAAGCCTGACATCTGTCCTTCCCAAACTGCATCTGCATCCATCCATTCATCCTGATCTGCATTTATCCAGTCTGTGTCTTCTTCCCAGCTGCATGTGAGAGAATGAAGTCATGTGAAAGCCTTTGCCATTGTTGCTTTTGGGCTGACACCAAGTTTGCTGTTGCTGGCATAAATGAGTACAGAGAAATGTGGCATTGCTCAGAGAGAGCTTACATCTTGAAAAGATTCTGGTGTGTGTGTATCCAGCTGATAAGAGGTATGTGTCTGTAGGGGAGGGTCTAATATGAGTTCCAATTGTATGCCCTCCACCTAATTTTCAAATGTCTGATACATATTCAAAACACTTGCCCATCCCTGAGTTAGAAAAGGGGTTTTGCCCATGTGTTCAGAATGCACACAAACACCAATTCAGTGTGCCATTCGGTATGTCTGATTCTCCTTTGCATTCTACAGTTGCATGCTAAATATTCCACTAGTGTTTTTATGAATACTTTTCTCTCTCTTCCCTTTGACTCATGATTGACATCTCTTCACTTCAAGGGTATTTTCCTGTTGGCAAGAGGAAGAAGAGCCACATACCCAGCATCACCTCCTGGAACAAGCAATACGAGTACTCTAATGAGATGGGTCTTTTCACAGTCTATAATTGGTGACAAGGTATGGCAGCTTCATATCAGACAAAGATGTATAACACAGGGCTTATTAATGAGGATGGAGCAACATAGTCAAGAAGCCTTCTAGTGACTACTAGACAGGGAGATGTAATATATACTGTACATTGCTTTTTTGGCTAATACCTCCAATTTGCATTGTAAAACCTTTATGTAGGCCAATTCAAGCTAATCCAAGATGGGATCCTGTTCCTTTTAGATGGGTTATCAGTAATGTGGCCTGCAATCCATCATTCCACATCCCAATCCTCACAGACAGCAGCAACAATCATCCTGACTTGCAGATCTGTTAAACTTTATTGGGTTAGGCTGGTAACCCTCCCTGTATTAAAGTCATCCTGAAAAGAGATGTAATATTTTCACAGTTATGAAAACATAGAAATGGGCCATAGGAAGATTTGATTGTAGATCAAGAAATAGGATTTTCATCAAGTTAAGAACTCTTCATGGAAATATATATGGAACAAATAATAAAGTAAAATTATTGGCAAGGCAATAAGGAATCTGACTTTGCTGGCTATCCTTAACCTGGTACCTAGTTTCTTCTGTTCCTTTTGCTGTCACAGTTGGAGAAAGATGTGTTTTCTGCAATTAACAGAAAGGAAGATTGTGTGAATGAATTTGAGACAGAATATGTAAACCCAGTCCTTTCATATAAGCATTAGATAAAAAAAAAATGTAAGTCTTTAAATTTGCTGAGAATCCATTTATAGTAAGAAGGAATTACTGTTGAGAGCGAATACATACAACCCTATAGTTTAATGAAGTCCATGTTCTATTATTGATTGATTGATTGATTGATTGCATCGGCAATGTGCCTGTCACTGAGTAACTCGTTAATTAGAAGCAGGTCCCTGTCCTAGTGAGTTACAATTGAAGAAAAACAAGAGAGTGGAGGCAAGGGGAGAGGGGCATATAGGGAGAAACAGGGATACATTCATGAAGTTGAGGTGCACATGGTTAACTTTGTTCTACAGGGAAGAAGGGGATCCTGGATGATAGAACAGTAGAAGGAGCATCAATGTGGGAAGGAGACACAAGGGAATAGGCAGGTTTTTTCACAAGGGGTATGAAGAGAGGTAGGAACTGGAGTGTATGTGTTTTGGGAGGGAGTTCCAGGCATAGGGTCCAGCAGCAGGAGACAAGGGGCAATGAAGCAATTTTAATGAAACAATACTTTCCACCTGATCGTTGGAATATGCTAGTGAAAAAAACCTTTTTATGCCCATCATGTGCTATTGTCTAAGAAACGCACGCTCATCTTGCTCAGACCAGTAATCTGAAAGTGTACTTGGCAAGAAGCATACCTTTTTAAACACTGTCAATTATATCTGAAATGAATATTTTAATTTAAGGGGGTATGTCTCGGCTTTATATTTTAAGCAGTTATATTGCTGAAGTGACTCCATTCACGTCATTGGCAGTATGGGAACCTGCCACACTGTATTTCAGTTTAATTGGTCTGTACAGCTGATAGCAGCTGAAGGGTCAAATTCAGTGTTAATGGAAAGATTCCCATTCACTTCGATGGATGCTGCATTGAAGAGCTCCCAATAATAGCAATAGAATTCAGACATAGAGCTATTTATGGACAAATAAAGGGTAGTAACAAAAAAAAGACAATAGCTCACTGCAGTCCGGCTTCAGTCCATGCAGTCCCCACTCACATGTTATCTCAATCAATCAATCAATAGTTTATTGTTTAGCCGAAGCCTTAACAAATTTACAAAAAAAACCATCGTTGGGCAAAACCCAGTGAAAGAAAAGACAGGCAAAGGCAAAGCAACGCACCCGCCGCTAAATACGTATTAAAACAATAAGACCCCGTAAGAACGAACAGGGCCATCAATTAGTAAACAGCCTTAAAACAAAACCTCCAGCCCCCCTACACCCGGCCAGTCCCCACCCTGACAGAATCCCTGGCCCCCAAACCCCTGTGGAATATATATCCACTGGCTATCAACCTAAAGGGGAAACTATGGGGCTAAACCTAACTTCAGATTACAGACCTTCAGTGGGGCCCAGATGGAATTGTCGGATGTGTTGGATCGCTGAGCAAAACCTAGCCATGGCCCTTGATAGTTCTGTATCGTATGAACTAAGTAATCTCTGGGTATCACTATTGGGGAGCTAAGGCACTGGAAAATCTCCCCGAGATATTTATGTCTAAGGCCATCGAATAAGGGGCACCGAAGGAGCATGTGGTCTGGGGTATCTACCTCGCCCAGGTGACACAGAGAGCAAAGCCGCTGGGCCCACGGAATCTTCTTATAGCGGCCTTCCAACACCACCGAGGGGAACATACTGGTTCTCATTTTAAGGAAAGCTGTGCGCTCTCTGGGATCTGGCCGTTATCTGCAAACTCCCAATTTACTGTAACCAAGCCAAGAACGTGTACCTGAGCTCTCGCATCCTCATGAATGTCACATCCCTTGTCTCTCCCTCTGTTCCCCCTTCCCTGTCTCCCCTGGACCATTTCTATCTTATTCTTTGTAAGCGTCAGGTACGTCGCTGGTGCTATATAAATGCTTATAATAATAATAATTAATTAATAATAAATAATAGAGTGCCCAGGCTAGGAAACAGGCAATGTGTGTATGTGTATATTTCATCATATGCTTGCAGGCAGCCTCCACTGGCAGCACCAGCGAGAGGAAGAGTGGAGAGAGGGACAGGAAATGGTTGCTCCTCCATGCCCCATTGCGGCCCCTGTGATCAGCTGGGAGCCTTGTTCGTATGACAAAGGCTTGGAGGAAGGCATTCTCAGTTGCTGCCCCAAAGCTATGGAACTCCCTTCTGCTGGAGGTTTGTTTAAGCGCAGGCCTGAGCATCTTCCAAAGGCAGTGTAAGACTTTTTATTTGAAAAGGGCATTTGGTGGACAGGAATAGGAGGTTGGGGTGGTTTTGGGATAGGGGTGTGAATGGGGCTGGGTGTGGGATGGGGAGGGTAGTGGGTGGATCTTGGTTGGAAGGTTGCTGGTGTGGGTGTGGGTTGGGTGGAAGGTTTTCTGTTTGGGGGATTGGGTGGGGTTTTATGCTGTTTTATATGCTTTTTTATTTGCTTTGTAAGTCACTCTGACCCATTTGGTGAAGGGCAGGATAGAAACTGGAAAAAAATTAATGGAGGCGCTGCATGCAGCCTAATTGCCGGGACATGGACACGTGGGTACACATTAACCTGCATTCACCCACACAGCATACTTGGCATTCTCCAAGACCCCACCATCAGTGGGGGCTGCGTGTCTGGTGGCCATGTAGCTGGTGGGGGCAAAAACCTTACAAAAAGGCCAGTGGACAATGGACATCCACCTGGTGTGGGTTACTATCTTGTTTATCAACACCCTAAAATGTACATGACACCATGGGAGACCAACCTTTCCTTTATCTTCTTTCCTCCTGTGGTCGCACCTATTCATATTTCTACTTTTGCTGAGTTTTAGTGACTAAAATAACAAACAGGATACCTGGAATCTTTTGGAGGTGTAGGCATGGAAAAGTATGTTTTCCAGCTCCTTGTTTCACTAGAAAATCAAGTTGTCTCCTTTTTTCATTAGTAATGTTTTCTCCTCTTTGTTGCATATAATCTGTTAATTTCTCAAAATACCAGTGTCAGGTTATAACATGCCATTATAAATTTTAACTGTTGTACAGCATAGAGCTGTTTGTAAAACTGACATAAAAGCTATTTAGTTGATTAAAAAATGAACACTTTTAACATTTATTTTTTTACAGAAGTTGTGGGCACACACACAATTCTGCATCATGATCTTCTAGTTCAATCCCTTCACTCCTATGGGGATTCAGCATATAAATCAATTTTAAGAAGTGTTGTCAAACAATAGGGTTACATTTATAGATCTAATCAATGAGCACAAAATCCACCTGACTTTGGTTTGTAAAAATCTACAAATCAAGCTTTGTGCTAACCTGTTAAAAAGAATCCAGAGTTTCACCTATCAAACTTGTTCTCCTTCCTCCTTGTCAGCCATGGCTTGTGCTTGTAATAAAAAATGAGCAAGGCTAGGAGCAGATATAGAACTAAAGATCTGCTGCAGTGGTAGCACTGCAGAAGGTGGTGGCATGTCTGATATGATTAACGTATTTAGTATTCAGAATTTAGAATTGAAGGATTCTTTTGATGCATTATTCATTACAAACTGACACTTGAGAGTAAAAAAGTTTCCAAAAATTAAAAACCTGTTTTTTGCCCTAGGCTTTGTATTTTAGTTTCTTGTTCAGCTCAGTTCATGTTAGGGTCTTACTTTTGATGGTTCACTTAGTTAAACTTCTGAACTTACGGAAGGGTGGTTTTTTTGTTGTTGTTTTTTAAACTTCTATTACAGTTATTATATACTACTACAACTATTAGTAGATAGCATTGTCATGACCAATTTGTATCACAACTTCCCATATCAATCTCGTTCAACCATAACTATCAACCACACAAATGAAACTTGTGAGTACTGGAGAACAGTTATTTTTGGCAGCTGGCCCATGAATACAGAATTCACTCCCATGATAGCTCATGACCAACATTTCTCACCTATTCCAGGACAAAGTATATGACACATTTTCTGGCATAGCTTTCTGATAGCACACATTGAAGGAACCTTTTTTTCTCAGGGCAGGAGGGAAAGAATCAGAATTTCTTGTACCCAGGGATTTGTCTCCATTGCTGATGGGGATGCCCTAAGGTCAAAGCCTTTTGGAAAAAAATATGGAAAATTATTAATGACCTGTTAGAGAGCTCTCTGCCATTTAGACCAGAGATAGCCCTGCTGGGAATATACCCAGTCAAGACTCTTACAACACAGCAGAAGAGAACATGCAGGAATCTGCTCTTGGCAGGAGTCCACACGATTGCCAAGACCTGGAACCATGCCAAGGGATTAACTAGACATACCTGGTTACAAAGATTATGGCATGTTGTGTCCATGGAGAGGATCACAGCAAGTCTGGAAGACAATTTAAGCAGTTTTTACGACACGTGGGTGCCTTGTTGGACATTCTTGACACAGAAAATCAAGATGGACAAGTACACACACTCGACCTGCTTAAAAGATATAGACTAGTGCGAGGGGGGAGGGTGTAGGGGTGGGGGTTCAGGGGAGGGAGGGAAGAGAGTGGGGAGGGTATGGTAAAATTGCAAGGTGGAAAGTTGGGGATATCCACAAAGGAATTGGTTCAGTAGTACTAGTAAAATAGATCTTTCAGAAAGTGCCGCTCCGCTATATGCCTGGGATAGAGCGGTGAAGGTAATATTATCAATGTAAAGGAAATCGGGGCTTTTATTCCACTCTTTTTGTTAGCTATTCCTTGAAGAGGGCAGGTTGTTATCTTGTTGTCCAAGCTTCCCAATATTCCAATACTTGTGTCTACTCCACTACACCTCTTTTACACCTTTGCCATTTTACACCTTTGCCATTCTTCTAGCTTTCTATTGCACTTTGAAGTATCAAACTCTATTGCAAAGTTTCAGGATAAAATATACAGATAAGAGACACAACCAAAAAGACCCCAATTTTCACCTTGTGTAACTCAGTAAAGTGCTGGTGTAAATCAGTGCACTGAAGCTACTATGATTTATACCAGATGAGGACCTGACCTATAGCTGTTGTCCAGGAAAATACTAGGTGGATCTATGGGTTACAGTTAACCACAGAAGAAATCAGTCTGAGAAGCTTCCTAGATTTTTTCCAGGCAACACATTTCCACAAACCCAAATTCTTTCCCTGGCTAGCTCCCAGTTTACATGAACAAACATAGCACTTATTCCCATGTTAGGCAACTGCAGCAGTTGCCAGTGTTACGTGTAGAGAGATACCCACTGAAAGAGGAGCTTCCATATTCCTAGTAGGGATGTGCAAACGCGGTTCGGATGTTCGGAGTTCTGGCCAAACTCGGCCTGTTCGGACGACCGAACCGAACGTCCAAACCGAATGTTCGAACGGCCGAACAGTTCAGAAAAGTTCGGATGAGTTTGGATGAGTTCGGGGGTGGGTAAAATGTGACTTTGGGCGGGGAAAATGTGTCTGGAAGGGTGAGGCAGCTGAGGAGCAGACTTCCTGGCACCAGGAGTGGAGACTAGGGGTGGTTTCAGGGCCAAATGATACCGATACCGGGGGAAAAAAAATCGATTTTGGTATTGGTATCGGTATTGATAGTGCTATTTTAGGATGTTCGGCGAAGTTCAGCTGAACCGCACTCCGCCAAACCGAACAACCGAACCCGAACGTCTGAACGTCCGAACTGCGTTCTCTTCACAAATCCCTAATTCCTAGTTTTTGACTCATGTTTATTGGAAAGCAGCTGGAATATCTAGATTAGATTTCCTTATTGCAAACCTTAGGAAAGCTGCAAATAACATGGATCTGACTCATCAGCTTCTCATTGTTTTGTGATGTGGGTTAGGCACTGGTAAGTGCTATTTTTTTCCAGTGTACTTTGACCTCTCTTTCTAAACTTCCCCAGATCTAATCAGTGGTTCTCCCCAAATTAAGGATGCCTCACAGATAAAATGAACCATTTGCTAACAGCAAACCTGGGGTACTGTTTTTCTTTGCTGTGGTGAATCCATCATAGGAAGAGAGAAGGAACAAGCTGGAAGAAGAGGAAGCTTGTGGGTAGGGACTGCTGTCACAGTGGATGTTTTTAAATGAGCACCGCTAGGGGCGGGGTCTGTGTCTGCTGAGTGGAACAACCACTGAGCACCCACTAAGGTGGAATGCCTGGGGCGGGATTCTAACGGGTGGCTCCCTGGGTGAGTACCATGGCATCCCCATGCATTCCCCCTGCCATGGAGGAGGGGGAAGTCGGTATCACTGGCCTTTGAAATTAACATGTACCAGCTGAATGCTGAGGAACCAGGGCTCCCCAGCACACCCAGCCAGTTCCTTGCCTTGCAAAGGCTGTTTCTCCACACACAGTGCCTCTGAATGGCATATCACTCAGCTGACATGACTGACACCCCTTTTCATACGGGGTGGGGAATGCATGGACATCAGCTCCCATGCACTTTTCTCAGCTTCCCACACATGGCGCACTCCTGCTCTTTCATCAGTGTTCCGTGAGTAGTCAAAAATGGGTGCTGCCTGGGTTACGGGAGCATGCACCTACCCACACCACCTTCATATGGGTGTTTGGGTAGGTGGTTGATGGGTGGCCATGAGTAGTTGAGTCTCATTTAAAAACAGCCAGTGATTATGCAAGAAAAGAAAGGAGGAAACACAAAGGTAATATTGGTAAAGAATGTAAAGCAAAATACTGCTAATATAAATAACTGTTCCATCTCATGGAAGTAGAAAGCACAAAGGAAATTACAGAATCATAGAAAACATCTTTGAGAAAGAAACAATTATAAAATGCTAGAACCCTCTTTATATAACCAACCTCCTTCCTGAGAGTCAATTACTTGTCTTGATTGTAAGTTAAAAATAACTCACCCATTGCTCTTCAACACCCCTGTTGTTGTTTTTTTTAAAAACAACAAACCTGAATCCCTTAAAATCATGTGGGGGTGGGAGGGGGGGGGGATTTCACTCTATATGTATCCACATTGATTTACTTTTTTACCCCCTTTTACTAGTTTTTTTTTGTGTGTAGAAAATGTGCTTCCCAAATCTTGGCTCTGGGAGGTGGGAAATCTGTTTTAATTTTAAAAATAAACAAGAATTTCATTAAGCAAAGAGTGATGTTAAGAATTCACAGCCATAGCCTCCTTGCTTCCCACAACAATTTAATGTTCTGTGTTCCATTGACATTCCGTGCTAAGTATTTCAAAGTTTTCAGTCTTCCTGGCTGCACAAACTAACATGGCAAAGTGAGGACAGATGGCCTCAGTACAGAACTTTCAGTCCTTCATTGTTCACAGTGTTCCCAATGAGAGGAAAATACCTACTGGTTTCAATGGGAGAAGAGAAGAGTGATTTGTAATGTGTTTTATTGTCTTAATTTGGGGAGCCCTGAATTAAGTGAGCACAAAAGTGACCTCTCTCATTCTGAAATGCATATATTGGTCCATTCATAAACTTTAGTGCATTTTCCTCATTCCGTTTTGAATTTTCTGGACTTGACCCTCAGCTGGGTCTGCTGTATCCAATACTGTTGTGTGCTAGCCACTACAGAGGAAGCATCTTAAGTGGGGACCAGTCTCATGACATAATCTCAAGAATGCTTTCTAAGTGTTGCTAAAATGTTGTGATGAGCTGGGTCATACCATTACCTTTCCAACCAGACCCTCGGGGTGTTTTTAGATGAGACAGGCAGGCAGGGGAGTCCATGATTGTTGCGTGGGGTGGGTGGGTGGGCGCTGGGCGTGGGGGAGTGCTTCACATGAGCAGCTCCATGCACGGCCATCCCGCCCAAGCACCACTCATCCCGTCCCCACGTTTGCATGGTGGATTAATGGGCACGAGAGCATGCACTACCCCCCCCCCCCAAACCCAACATTTATATGAGACAGGCCTAGGACTGAAACAAAGACTTCAGAAAACAGGAATTTGCTGAATATTAAGGTTTTCAGTCCGCAAAGTCCAAATTCTTATTTATTTTATTTATTTCAAAGTATTTTTATCCCGCTACCTCCTGCTCAGGTAGCAGCTTGGGGCAGCTCACAACAAGCCACACAATAAAATCAACAATTAAAATCACAGCTTAACATTTAAAACTCATTTAAAATTACTAAAAGAATGGAACCCAAACCCCTCCCTCCCTACCCCACCCCATCCCACCCTACCCGTCTCCCTCCTCAAAAGTCTGGTGGAACAGACAGGTCTTACACTGTCTCTGGAAAGAAGGGAGGTCTGAATTCTGAAGTTCCGAGGATCAAGGCCGTTATTCGGAAAACTTTGGAAACTGTGGAAACCTCTGCGCACGTGGGGGGTTGGTGGACAGTTGACCTTCTTCTGAAAATGATACTTACTGCCATATTTGGTAGGAGGGAGATATGGGAGGGGACAATTTAGTGATGGTAAGCCAGATGGCAAGTTTTTATTGGCTGGCCAAGTCAGATAGTAAGCTTTTCAATTGTCTGGCAGGGCAAAATAAAAGTGTCTGCACTGCAGCTATTTTGTCCATTCTCTTTGGTAAATTTGACTACTCTGCATGCTACAGTGCTTTAGGTAATTGGCCAAGGAGCCGGGAGATGGGTGCCTGGCCTGGTGGGATTTAGACTGTTTTGCAGGGTTGTGCATGTTGTCTAAGCTGTGGCATGGCACACACCAGAGCCTATTTGATTCATTGGGTGTCTTTAGACATAACATCAATGGGTGTCTGAATGTGTGTTTTGACCTTAAAATGAACAACGGTTTGGCCTTGTGTTCACCATGTGGCGCTGCTTAAGACACACAGCCCATCTTGGGGCAAATTGGTGTTTTGCACACAAACGCTGCCGCCTCATCCCCATGTTGTACCTGATAACATGCCACATGATATCATTAGACACAATGTTGGCCACATGTTCAGCCAAAACATGCAAATTGTCCTTGTGATGCCTTGGTATTCACATCGTGTGTTCAACGGGTGGCCAGATTGGTGCTGGGATTGTTATGGTGCTTGCTTACACACAGTGGCCAAACATTTGCTTAGGGGTTTTGACACCTGATCTTTGTTATGTCTAAAGATACTACTTGTAAAGTGTAATTTCTACTGTTCTGCCAGCTGCTTAGCACCATGAGGCCAGAATCAGACTGGAATCTCTCTGCCTAGCTTCACTTCCCAAGTTTGCATAGTCGGTTCATGTTACCATTGCCACAATGCTATGCCAAGGAAAAGGGTGCCCCTGGGAGAGGGAAGGGGTGTGAATGTCTGTTTTTTTAATTTTGTGACTGTTTTTAGGGCCTGTGCTTACTGGCTTCTTTGGTGGGATTTATTTCTCCATGCAGTTGCAGACTGTTTTGCAGAGGTTGTATTCTTCTTGAGTGAATGTCCCTTGCTAGCCTGCATTTTGTGCACTGCTTGGTTGGCATAATGATAAAGTGGGTGCACTCACTACTCATGGTGGGCCATGCTGTGGGTACACTACTGTTGTTTTTAAAAAAAAATTATTTCTGCATGCAGTTGTACTTTTTTTGGGTTGTCTCTTCTGGAGCGATTGTCCCACTCTTGCTAGCCTGCTTTTCTGGGTAGTGCTTTGGCTGTGGGTTCAAGAACTTTGCAACAAGTTTTCAAAGTTTCCAAAGTTTTCTGATGTTCTGTGCTTTGGTCTCTGAAGTCTGAAGCTTCAGCAAGAACACCAATTTGCCTCCGAGTACTCAGACCAACTATTCAGAACTTTGGAAATTGATCAGAATACCTAGAAGCACTATTCGGTTCAGCCCTAGACGGGCCCCCGCTCACGGACAGACAGTTCTTGTGTGGGGCCATCTTGTTTAAAAACATCCTCAGAATGCTCCCTGTACTAGTTTTCACTATTTTGTACCATGCAGTAATTTCTTTAAGCCAGGGCAATTCTCAGCTGGACAATTGTGGTGGATGTTAGTTGGTCTTGGAGTAAAAACCTTATGCTAGCCTCATCTTGAAGACCAAGTGGCCTTTGGTCCTGTTCAGTACCTATAGCTTCTCCCCACCTTTCCCACCCCAGGTACTTTCTGTGATTTCCCTGTATTTATGTTAGTGCCTGTAATGGGTCTTTCCTAACACGGTAAGTCACTACAGTAGCAGGTCTAATAATGAGTCACTCCAGGCCCAGTAATGCTTGAACAAACTTGTTTAATGGGTCTTTCAAAAACAAAAACCCCTGGCTTGCACAAGGCGGCAAACACAACGAGTGTCTTTAGACATAACAAAGATCGGGTGTCAAAACCCCCAAGCATGTGTTTGGCCATTATGTGTAAGCACTGTAACAATCCCAACACCAATTTGGCCACTCATTGAACACATGATGTGAACACCATTGCATCACAAGGACAATTTGAGCGTTCCGGCTGAACATGTGGCCAACATTGTGTCTAATGATGTTGTGTGGCATATTAGCAGGTACAATACGGGGATGAGGCGGCAGCACTTGCGTGCTGAGATCAGGTGGCGAGCAAAACACCGATTTGCCCCAAGGTGGGCTGTGTGTCTAAACAGCGCCACTTGGTGAACACAGGGCCAAGCCAGTGTTCGTATCAAGGTCAAAACACACATTCAGAGACCTGTGACATTATGTCTAAAGACACCCAAAGTTACACATGAAAGGAACAGTCTATGCAATCTTCCTATGTTCTTCTACCATCGGTTTGCCTGTCTTCAGGCCAAAGGGTGTCGCCCATTGGGCCCGTTTGTAGGGCCTGCAGTGGCAGTGCCCTACCTCCTGTCATTCTCAAGAGAACATCCCTAGTGGAGAGGATATGCTGTCACCGTGCTGTGGTGCCCTGGTCAGTGGGGCTTGCAGGACGTGTGTTCCGAGTGGAGTATCTCTGGAGGAGGACTAAGCTGTAACCAACCCACCAAGATGCCTGTCCTTATCTCCCACCCCTCTCTCCCCTATTCTCCCCTCCCCCCCTTCCCGCTCACTTGCTTCTGTCCCTACTTCTGTCCCGTCTCCTCCTGCTTCCCACTAAGCCTGTCATCTCTCTCCACCGTCCCCATGCCTCTTCCTCCTCCCCCCCATGTCTTGCCCCCTGCCCCTCTGCCCCAGGGCCCATCTCCCACCGATCCCATTGCCCCCATCCCCTAATCTTATCCCCATTCCCTGTCTCCCCCCTGATCAACTCCCATTCTCCTGTTCCCTCTGGAACTGTCGCTCCTCCGCTAATAAAGCTCCCTATATTCATGATATTTTCTTCTCTCGCTCCCTTCAGCTTCTCGCCCTTACTGAAAACTGGATCTCCCCCACTGACTCTGTCACC
>QEPC01014630.1:782876-818357 GCA_003113815.1 Sphenodon punctatus
ACCTTCAAGTCCCTCCTCAAAACCCACCTCTTCTGCTCTACCCTTCCTAACTCCTGCTAATCATCCCCACCCAGAATTATCCCCCACCTGTTATCTGCAAACTCCCAATGTACTATAACCAAGCCAAGAATGTGTACCTGAGTTCTCACATCCTCATGAATGTTGCGTCCCTTGTCTCTCCCTCTGTTCCCCCTTTCCTGTCTCCCCGCCACCTGTATTTAGATTGTAAGCTCTCAGTCAGGGACCGTGTCTATCTTATTCTCTGTGAAGCTCCAGGTACATTGTTGGTGCTATATAAAAGCTTACAATAATAATAATAATAATAAATAATAATCATCATAATTAATAATAAAAAATACAGGGAGCTCTAGGCACAGGCTTCTCTGGAGATTTGCCCTGTGTACTTATTCTGCTTCTCCCAGCAGCCTTTGAGGCAAGCCCCATCTTGGTTTCAAGGATACCCAGTTTACTGCAAGGGTGAGGCTCTTCTGAAGCCCTCCAGGTGGGCTCCGCAGCAGGCCATATCAGGAACCAGGAGATTCTTCCTCCATCTCCACCTCGTTTCTCTCTGAGTGTTTGGGATGTTGTGGACCTTGGGACTGCCCTACCCCACTGCACCCAGGGCCCTTTTTATTGCTTGCAGCACAGTTGTCTGTCAGCTTTGCTCTTGCAGATAAGCAGCCCCTGTATGTTAGCTGCTGTACTGGAAAAAATATATATTTTTGAACTTCTATAATTACACTTCAAATTTGGGGAGAACTCTGCTTCTTCCTTATCTAGAAACTGGAATATCTTGTTCCAGAGATCATTCACTGAGCAGCTGGATTTAGAAATAAAACAAACCCATTGAGAAGGGGAGGACTACAATTCTGCCATACACTACTGCTTTGAGAGAAGACCTAAGGTTACTAATCAAGTCCGAGAAGCAGGATTACAAGTAAATTATACCGTACACAACCAAATACAGATGATGTTATAGGAAGTTCTTTTACAGGAGCACTCTTGAAGTGACTTGTGCTTCAGTGAAGATTTTACCAGTGGCACAGTACTAATCTCCATGCAAGGACATTCAACAGGTAAGAATGTTTCCACTTCTCCAGTATGTGGGGCTTGATTAATTGATTGATTTAACAAGGTGACCTTTGACAGATTTACTGAAATTACTCACTTTATTCCAATTCCATTCAGTTAGCGAATTCTTGATATCATTTGAGAACGGTCCAGGCCAGGAAGGAAGGAAGAGAAGGGAAATAGGAGTGAAAAAGTAAAAACTTTATAAAAATAAAAAAGAAAACATATAGAAAGAATTGAGTGGCTAAAGTTTTCATGAACATTTTTTTTTTTTACTCCCCAACTATTGAAAAATGACAAACTTCTTAGGTGTTATTAAAAATTGGTGGAACATTTTGCTTTTGTGGATTTCAGACTCAATGGAAGCTGTGCATGCATAACCGTGAGTACAGTTGGCCATTAGCAATTCTGTTGTGCTAACAATCCTTCTGAAGTGTCTTTGGAAAGCTAACAGTTTTCATGCATTATAATTATACCCAGTTTAGGAAACGAACATCTTCAACATTTTCTTTCTTTGTTCTCCAAATTCCATTAATGTTATATCATGAACATCATCTCATAGCCAAATTACATACTTAAAGTTGACTTTGATTTACTTGGTTAAAGAACAGAAACCATTTACAGCTGTTAAACAATTTTGGGAACACTTGGATAACTTAAACCCATCAGTTTCTTGGAATGGTTGATTTAATCTATTATTTAATACTAAGATTTTTCACATACACGTAATACATTGTAATTACCTATTTCTTTCTAATATTACTTCTCAGTGGTTGTTCTTAAGTTTGGGTGAAAACAGACATGATGCTAACTCCATTTTAACACACGTTTAACATTTCTTATGCATGTCGTGGGATTGTATTGGTGCCCTAAGCAGCCCTGCAACATGCATAAGAAATGTGGAGTTAAAGTAGAGTTAGCATCAAGTCTGTTTTCACCCTTTGGTCCTTTTCACATGAGATGCCTCCCTCCCCGTCCACCAAGTGGGTGACTGGGTGGGCGAGGGTTGTGTACAGCCATGTGAGCCCTTCATATGCCACTAGTGTGGTCAGGAGAGGGACAGCCTGAGTCCTGAATCAGTTAGACGGTGCTAGGAGAGGAAGATCAGTGGATGTTTTTAAAGAAGATGCTACCATACATAGTCACCCAGGAGCAACTCATCTGACTGCCTGTCTGAAGGTGATGCGGGGGGATGTGAGATGCCATCAGCCACTCAGCATCCACTCAAGAAATCTGGAATGAGCCATGCTGAGCAAGTCAAAAAAGTGTGTGGAAACAGGCTCCCACACATCCCCTGCCCATATGAACTGGGATGGCCACCCATGACAGTAGACAGGCTCCCTGCTCAGAGGCACAGTGGGTGGGGGACGTGTCCTTTTCAAGTCACAGGAACTGGCTGCGAGTGCTGTGCTCAGGCCCGGGACATGTCAATTTCAAAGGCTAGCTCAGCATGATTTCCTTTCCCTATGGTCTGTGGCAGCTGCCTTGGTAGTCATGCTGGGAGCCACAGGTTAGAATCCCTCCCCACACACTCCACCTGAGTGGGTGCTCCATAGCTGCGCCATTCAGCACTACTCATCCCCCCCCATCACCTTACCCTGAGTTTGCCACTCCTCAGAGTCCTATCTGGTTAGAGACCTGGCAGAAACTGCACCCTTGACTTCCTGCTGTTATCCTTCTTCTTATAATAAGACAAGAGATTAACCCTCTCCTTCCATGTCAGAATGGGTAGTCACCAGGTTAGCTATGAGCTAAAAAGTAGGCATTTGAAAATAAATGACATATGGCTGAAGAATTCCAGGCTCTGGTAAAAGTGACCGGGGGGGGGGGGGGGGGAGAGGAAATGAAAAAGGTCAACATTTCAAATCAGGATAATTTTTAATGATCTATAACTCAACAACACTATGATGATCTTTTTGAGGAAACGTTCCCCCTTATTCTTAGAATATACCAAGAAAATGTTAAGCCAAATCATCTTCCCATGTCAAAAGGAAGGGGATGGGACCAGTTAGATTGGTCCGCCCTTGGAGGCTGATGGAACCTCAGCAGTTCCAAGAGGTCCTGAGGGAATTAACCTTCAACCTGGACGGCCACTCGGTTGATGAGCTAGTCCAGCATTGCAATAGCTGACTGGGGGAAGCCATTGGCAGGGTGGCTCCGAAATGTCGCCTGCCTCTGTCTCGTCACCACAGGGCCCCTTGATTTACTGAGTGGCTGCGGTGTATGAAACAAGTAGGCAGGAGGCTGGAGTGACACTGGCGTTGGACTCGCTCTGACTCCGACCGACTTCTCCATTTGCGGTCCTATGTTGAGGCTGTGAGGACAGCAAAGAAGGAATTCTTTGCTGCCCTCATAGTGTCTTCAAAGTCATGCCCAGTGGAGCTGTTTAGGGTGGTGCGGGGGTTGGTCAGTCCAGCCTCCCTCCACCTGGACAGGGACTTGTCCCAGGTCCGCTGTGAGGAGTTTGTCACCTACTTTACAGACAGGTTCGCTCAAATTCAGAGTGACTTTGACACCGGATTGGTGCAGTAGGTGGAGAGCGCGAGGTCACGGAGGTCCCATCTGGTCCAACTTTGTAGGGGGAGTTTCAGGAAGTGACGCTGGCTGATGCAGTGGATGTTCTGGGGTCTGTGAGAGCCATTAGTTGTGAACTTGTTCCTTGCCCGTCCTGGTTGGTGAAAGTCTCCAGGGAGACATTGGAGACGGTGCTGGTGAGAGTGGTTAACATGTCCTTACATCAGGGGAGGCTGTCGCCCTGCCTCAAGGAGGCTGTGGTGCACCCCCTGCTGAAAAAAACATCATTCGATGTTGATGCACTCACCAGCTACCGACCTGTCTCTAACCTTCCCTTTTTAGGGAAGGTTATTGAGTGGGTGGTGGCGATCCAGCTTCAGGAAAATCTGGACGGCATCGGTTTCCTGGATCCATTTCAATCTGGGTTCCGTCCTGGCTATGGCACTGAGATGGCGTTGGTGGCCTTGGTCAACAATCTCCGCTGGGAGATGGATGCAGGATGTTCTACATTTTTTATCCTGCTAGATCTCTTGGACGCTTTTGATACTGTGGACCATGGGCTGCTGTTGAGATGGCTGCGAGACCTGGCGTGTCTGGACGGGATTGTTCTTGAATGGTTCCACTCATTCCTCTCAGGGAGAAGCCAATGGGTGGTGTTGGGAGCTGAAACATCTTGCCCCCACACCTTGTCCTGTGGCATTCTGCAGGGTTCCATCCTGTCTCCTTTATTATTTAACGTATATATGCAGTCCTTGGGGGAGGTCGTGAGAGGGTTCAGGGTGCGATGTCACCAATATGCTGATGATACTGAGCTGTACCTCTCTTTTTCAGCAGACCCTGTTTTCTCATTGCTATCCCAATGTCTGGAGGCCATGGCGGAGTGGATGTGGCAGAGCAATCTGAAGCTCAACCCAGAGAAGACGGAGGTGATGGTGGTGGGGTGGGTGAGGGTGGTGTCGGCCCTCCTGATTGGGGGGGTTTGCCCTCCTATAGCTCAGCAGGTCTGGAGTCTGGGGGTGGTGTTGGACTCGGATCTCTGCCTGGATCGACAGGTGGAGGTGGTGGCGAAGGTCGCCTTCCACCAGTTGTATCTATTGCAGAGGCTGTGTCCATATATCACCAAGCCGGACCTGGCCTCCATCATCCATGCCTTCATTACCTCAAGGCAGGACTACTGCAATGCACTCTATGTGGGACTGCCCTTGTTCCTGGTCCAGAGGCTGCAGCTGTGCAGAATGCGGCGACCCAGCTCCTGACGGGGATGGGTTGTCGGGAGCATATAACACCTGCTCTCTGGACTCTGCACTGGTTACCAATAGCGTGCCGAGCCAGGTTCAAGGTATTGGTGTTGATCTATAAGGCCCTTCACGGTCTGAGCCCCTCATACCTCAGGGACTGCCTCGCCCTCCACGTCCCAGAGCGGCTCCTTTGGTCTGCCGGGGGTGCCTTCTTGGAGGTCTCCCGGGTTAAGCAGTGGGCCACAATGGAGAGGGCATTCTCAGTGGCTGGGCTGCGTCTTTGGAATTCCCTCCCGGAGGAATCTCGCCTGGCCCTGAGCCTTCTGACATTCCGGCAGGCTTGTAAAACCTTGCTTTTCTCCCAGGCCTTTGGGAAGGAGGGTGGATTAGTGTTTTAACTGTTCCCTACCTTTATACCTTCATCACCTCAAGGCTGGACTACTGCAATGCACTCTATGTGAGGCTGCCCTTGTTCCTGGTTCGGAGGCTGCAGCCAGAATGCGACGGCCCAGCTCCTGATGGGGATGGGTCGCCGGGACCACATAACACCAGTGCTCCGGGCTCTGCACTGGTTGACAATAGCGTGCCGAGCCAGGTTCAAGGTACTAGTATTAATCTATAAGGCCCTTCACGGTCTTGGCCCCTCATACCTCAGGGATCGTCCCCCCCCCCGAGCGCCTCCCTCCCAGATCATCTCCCCCCCCAGAGCGGCTCCTTCGGTCTTCCGGGGGTGCCTTCTTGGAGGTCCCCTGTGTTAAGTGAGGGGCCACAATGGAGAGGCCATTCTTGGTGGTCGGGCCGCGTCTTTGGAATTCCCTCCCGGAGGAAGTTCGCCTGGCCCCAAGCCTCTTAACATTCCAGTGAGCTTGTAAAACCTGGCAGTTCGCCCAGGCCTTTGGGGAAGGTGGGAGGGTGGGTTAGTGGGTTTTTATCCCCCTACCTTTCCTTATTTTTTGTTATAATTTTGTCTTTCCTTGTTTTAATTGTTGAGATTTTTATGATGTTTTAAATATTTTAAACATTGTTTTATTGAGTTTTGTTAGCCGACCCGAGCTGTTTGCAGGAGGGCGGGGTATAAATATATTAAATAAATAAATAAATAAATAAAATTATTTTTATTTTATTTTTCCCAACCCTGTTTATATTGTTGTGTTTTTAAGGTTTTTTAAAAAAACAAAAATTGTTGTTTTTCTGGATTGTTTTATTGAGTTGTACGTCGCCCGGGGATGCCATAGGCAATGGGGGAGACTAACAAATGTTTAAAATAAATATAAAAAAATAAATAAAGGTATAGACCGGTGGCTTAAAAGAGAACACAATTATTATCTAGCTAATTAGTTAATTATTTGATGAGTTAATTATTACCATAATTTGTTAATAATGGTTCTGCTGCCATGACTATGTAATATATAACTTCAAATTGGTGCTTTCATTAGCAGCTGCTATATGAACTTCCTGAATGTGGAAATGTGCATAATTTTATTCCACTTTTCAAAACAAAGACAAAAAAAATATATCCTCTTTTTCTTGAAGATGAAAAGGTAAGACACTTTTTCTAAATGGAGCAATGATATGTGTTAGGCCACTGACTCTGGACAAGAAGACTCCAAAACCTAGCAGATATTCCTTAATGACTGCATGTATATTTGAGATAAGATCTATACATTTTGATGAGTTTAAAAAGCCAATTTCAGATCTTCATAATCACCATTATAGTTCTTCTTGTGACTGACTGAGTAATATACTGGTTTGGAAATATTTCATTGGTGCTGTCTGTCATCTTTGATGTTCTACTTCTTTCTTTTCTTATTTTTGCATATGTGCCAGTACCGAGTCTAACACATTTATGTAATTAGTGGAGATTATTTTTTTTTTATGAGGAGTGATATAATTGCTGGATTTTCATAAGCAGGGTTAGTGATCTCTTCCAATTCCAGATCAGTAGAGATACCAAAAGGATTCCAGTCATATGCTGCAGCTAATTATGATAAATAAGCAGGGATGAATTAAGCCTATAAAGGTCCCAGATGGATATTGTGTTTGCATGATGATTGATTGATACATGTTGCAGGCAGAGGGCCCCTTTGAACAGGGCTCTGGTTCCATACTTAATTTGCTGCTGTGAAAGTAAAAAACACGCAAACAGTAAATTCAGCAGCTCATAACATGACAAGTCAAAGATAGTTTGGGCTCTACCAGAGTGTTTCATTTTAATCTGGTGGTGTGTGAGAGGATGGGAGAATACTGCTCATGCGTGGATCATTTTCAAAACCCAGCTGTTCAATAGGTTTTTGACTGGCTGGAATTTGGAACTGAAACTAAATAAATAAAAAGAACCCCTCAACTGTACAGTCTTATTCAAAGGTTTCCAAATAATATATATGATATATAAGTGAATTTGTATTTGGATTAATTGTGATATTTGGCCTCAAGACCAGGGTTAGGAAAAATGTGGTTCATGTTAACAGGATGCCCCCCACCCACCCACCCACCCCCCTCTGGGAAGCGGTTGGTTTTGCTCACTTCTGTTTATGAATAAATTACCTTTCTAAAAAGAATCATAGGAGAAAATTAAACCATTGGGAAAAATGCATTCACAAAGGAAACCTGCTGTTGAAAACTGAACGTGACTTAACTTCTGTAGACCAACTTTAAAAATATGATCTTCCATCATCTTTACATAGAAAGAAAAGTCAGAATTGTCCCTGAGCAAGATGCAGAACTTAGTATTTACACAACACCTTTGAGATAACACTAGGTATTCCCTATATATTTAAGTCAATATGGTTCAGTATTAATAAAAAGCCATTGGAACAGAAGCAAAGGGCTGTGGGTGAACTGTGATACATACAATATTAAAGCAAAAGCTGCCTTTTGTTGCCTGTCTTTCTTGATTTTCCAGATTGTAATGCAGTTCTGTGATGTTACGATATTACATATTGATGTTCAATGCCTTTGTGAAGGGGACTCCTATGCAATTATGCCACAGGAGGCTCAAAAGTGATTTTGTACATTGTTTTGCTAAATTTAAGAACTTCGGTTGAAGCACTGATTGTACTCAAATTTCCTAAATTTGCTCTCCTCAGGAGAGTTGCCTTTTGCTTCACATGATCTGCTTGGTTTTGCAGGAAAGAAAGGATTATACTTGGTACTGTACATAAAATATATTCCAGAACAGACAGATTTTTTATTTATTTATTTATTTATTTTTAAATCTGGGACAGCAATTCAAATCATTCTTAATAGCATCCATTGTGATAGAGCAGGGTTACAGACAGGTTAGGTAGATTTCTGGAATGTGGGTCTGTTTCAAAGACTGACTTTGAAAAAAGACATTGCAGGATTCAGTGGGATTGTGTGCTTATCCATTTTACACCTCTGACATTATGCTTAATGTAAGAAGAATCTTATTTATCTGTGCCAATTTTTATAAGGATAGTAATTTTAAAGGCAATTAAAAAGGAAGAATTATCTTGCGTCTTAGACAATAGACTGGGTCATGGGAAACTGGGTCTGGTTCCTCCTAGCTTTAACACAGGCTTACTGTGTAACAAAAACAAGTGATTTAATTTCCCCATGTATCAGTTCCACATTGTAAAATAAGGATAAATGACATGCCTTGTACCTTTTCTGTTAGAGCACTCTTAAGGGTAGGGGTCATCATATTGTGTATATACAGTGCCTGGAACAATGATGGGTTGAGGTCTCCAGATGTTGCTATTTCACTACAACTATTACTATAACTAATGATTTCAGGAAACACTCTACTACTGCTGACCTACAAATAACATTTCTACAACTTCCCAGAGAGATCAGGGAGACAGCCCTTAACCTAGAAAAATTATACAAATAAAACCGTCATTTTCTTGTGACAGTTTAATTCATTTCTGAAGTGATTATGGTTGGTCAGCCCTGCGACCTGGGATGGTTAGGGACACTCACCATTGATGGGGGGCCAGTCTCTTCTGGGCTTCATCTCCTCTTTTCAGCTTCGTGTGGCTCCATTCCTAGATCACTTGTTGCTTGCACCTGGAAGATTGGATTCTGGTGGTGACCAGGAGTGCTTTCCACCAACTGCGTCAGGTGAGAAGCCTGCGACTCTTCCTTTCAGACTCAGACCTTGCCATCATCATCCATGCCTTTAGAACCTTGAGTCTAGACTACTGCAATGTGTTCTACGTGGGGCTGTGCTTGATTTGGAAACAGCAGCTGATCCAGAATGCGGTGGACTGTCTTCTGCTGGGGTGGACCGCTGAAAGCACGTTATGCCTGTGTTTAAGAGTCTGTACTGACCTCCAGTAGTTTTCCAGGCACAATTCAAGGTTCTGGTTTTGACCTAAGAAGCCCTAAATGGCCTGGGCCTCACATATCTGAAATACTCCCTTGTCTCCTATACTTTATGGCAATCCTTGGGGGAGGGTGGGAGCACCTTCTTGCAAGTACCATCTGACAAGTCCATCTGACAAGGACACAGAGAGAGGCATTATTCATGGCTGCTTTATTACTATGGAACTCTCCTCCCTGGGAACTTCATGAAAGCCCCGAACTTGAATGTTTTCCAGAGGCAATGTTACTCCTTTCTATTGGCCTAGCATAGGACAGGCAGGAATAGCAGTTCAGGTGTTTGTATAGAACTTCTATGCTTTTATGTATTGTTATTCGTACATGCTTTTATGTGCTATTATCCACCCTGAGCCTTTGGGATAGGGTGGGATGCAAATTTAAATAAATAACCTTTCTATTTTTCCTATTAATTTTTTAACACCAAATTTCTTAATCCAAGGTCAGTTTCTGTCTGCAGAAACCAGTGTGACAAAATAACTGCTCTGCCCAGTTTTCCAGGTGTTGAAAGGCTTCTTTTGAGTTCCTTCAGTCAGTTTTTGCAGCTTCCTGATCTCTTTACTTATTTCTCAACTATTTGAACTCATTTATAGAGGGTTGATCATTGGACACCCATAAAATTTCTTTAGTCAGAAGAGTTCCAGCTAGCCTCTTGATCATTCATTTATTCATTCATTCATTCAGCATGACTGCTTTAACATTGGTCTGAAAGTGAAGGTCCAAAGGGTCTCCAATATTGTATTGGAGACAATACAATACAATACAATACAATGCAATACAATATTCTATTGTATTGTATCCAATATTGTATCATATTGTCTTATGATCTTTGTAAAGATTGAATTTGGTTACAAGTTGTTCCCAATGAAGTACAAAACTTATGCTGTAGGTCAAGTCAGAGAACTGTTAATGACTCCAATTAAGAGGTGTGAATATCATTTACACCTTTCTGTTCCCTTTTAGCAAGAAAGGACATAGCTGAAAAACAAAGAAATTAAATCCTGAAGAAGACATTTCAAATGGAAATGGCAGAATTAAGTCTACAGTTCTTTATTTAAATTTGTAAGAATGTACATTATTTCAAGGAGACAAAAATAATCACTCCCCTTCTGCATCTTCTCAAAAGGAAGCAAATGAAAGAGATGAAGACAATGACCGTGATCAAGCTGTCCCGCTGTGTGAGTGGAAGCTGTGCAGGTGGAAAGCCCTGGGGTGCCAGCAGTCAAAATGCAACATCCATCTCCAGTTCCTGTGCCATGTGAGGGAGTGGAAGGAGGACAAGGTGGGGCAATGGAAGGAGCAGGAGGAAGGGGGTCAGGCAGATGTGCCCTGACCCTGAGAAGTTGCTGCACCCTGGCCCATCCAGCCCCTGAACCCGTCCCACAGCACTCAGCCTTGATTACAAGAGCCCTCCACAAGTCCTCCACAAGACCCTGCCCCTCCCGTCTCGCTCTGTGTTGAGCAATACTGGGATGGGAGCCAGGTCTCATGAGGAACCATTGAGGGCTCTCACGATCAAGGATGAGTGCTGTGGACTGAGTTCAGGGACTGTCTGGGCTGGTGTGCATTTTCAGGGCGGGGGACTGGTGGGCTTTCCCATGGGGGTAAACCCCATTGGGGTGTCCACCGGCCCTATGGGGCATGCCCTGGGGTTGTGGACCTCTTTCATGGGCAGTGCTCCCCATTCCACCACTGGTGCAGGGGGTGTCACCCCCATGGATATGGAGGGGGTGTGGCCGTTATGCTGACGGAACTCTGGTTCTGCCTGAGTCTGCACATCACTGGTGGTTCTTTGCCCCTGTGCCAGTGGGACCTTGCCCTGGCATTGGGCATTGCTGGATCCGTCGGTCATAGCCTAAATAAAGCTCCAAAATATTTTAAATTTTTCTTTTGAAAAAAATAAAATAAAAATGAAAATACAAACAATATGGGACTTTGAAGTGTGAGCCAAAAGCATGGTTAGAAACTAGATTAGCAGATTTGTCTTTGAATGCTAGATGGCATTGGCTCAGCACACAGAAGGAATTATTATTTAAAACCTCTACTTGACTTGTAATTTAGGAAGCAAATATTTTAACACCCAAATTTTGCAAAGCTGTTTCCTTTAAATGTACGGGGAGAATGTGTACTTGAAAAAGAGGCCAGTATGAGAGGAACTGTGTGAGCAGTCAGGTCAGAGCAAGTTGGCAGAAGTCTACCTACCAACCCTGATGACTGATCACTGTACATTTAATGAGCTGCCAGTGGGGTGGGGAAGAAATTTTTGCCATCAGTCTTTGTGGGCATGGTTTTTTGCGTTCTCCGCAGTGCCTTCACCCCTGTTGCTGATGATGGAATGGTCATCAGGGTGCATCCCTTTGAGGTTGGAGGTATAGTTAAATAGATGTAGAAATCTGTTATCAGTAGGTACAGTGCTTAAGTCTTTTAACTTGAGCATAGAGCATTTAAGAGAACTCTTCCTGTTATGATTTGAGTTTAGGGGTGTATGGTCCAGTGTGCTTTTTGGCCCAATGGTCTATTATCCCAGAGGGAAAAGGGGGAGCTGCACCTTACCCTAGGGTGGGTGGCCTTAATTGGGTTGCTATACCCCCTTTTTCGCCTCCTCTCCCTGTCCACTAGGGCCTAAAAGGTGTGTCTGGTAGAGAGATTCCACACTGGGAAGGCTCAGGTTTGGTCTTGTGCTGCTCTGGGCTGGGAAAGGATCCCTAGGAGAACCTGTTAGGGGCTCTCATCTCCTGATGGCAGCAGAGCTCTCCTATCTTTTAGCCTTGGATACCTGTTTATATGCGAGTTATCCTCATTCAGTTTCGTGGAGTAATATCCTACCCCTGGAGCACATCTTGTACAATAACTTA
Source organism: Sphenodon punctatus (assembly GCA_003113815.1). Taxonomy (NCBI): domain Eukaryota; kingdom Metazoa; phylum Chordata; class Lepidosauria; order Sphenodontia; family Sphenodontidae; genus Sphenodon; species Sphenodon punctatus. Next base: position 794,896 of record QEPC01014630.1, read on the forward strand.
GATATTTGTGGTCCTCTGACTTTGTCCTTTTAGGACATTGTTATCAGTGCCCCCAGTGCACAATGTCTCCAAAGATCAGTCAGTTATCATTAACCATTAGTTTTCTGTGGATGAACACCCCCCCCAGGGTAACTTTGTACCCCAATGAAATTTTAGGTTATCTTGAACATCATGGGGTACTCTCCAACCCCTGGGGCACATCTAGTGCAATAACTTAGAAGTTAGTGGTCCCACGACTTTGTCCTTTTAAGACATTGTCACCAGCATGCCTGTACACAATATCTCCAAAGAACATTCAGTTACCATAAACGGTTAGTTCTCTGTGGATGAAAAAAACCACCCGGGGTAACATTGTACCCCAGGTGTGAATGGGTTTTCCCATATGGGGTACAAAGTTTCCCCAAGCTAACCACACTAACAAGACACACTCTTATCTCAGGTATGTGTATCTGTTTTGCATGGGATGGTGTTTGCATATTTATTGTGGCACATAACATCAGCTGTTATATGAAATGAAAATTGATTGGGGTGCATGTATACCCCACAGGGGTACAAAGTTACCCCATGATAACAATGTCATTTCCCCCCTCCATGAAATTAAAAAGAGTTGCTTGCTACCCATTGCACCCAATCCTTGTGTCTGCCTCTTTGTCTTGCTGGTATGGGCACAAAGACTACAAAACTGCCCAAGGCTTATGTCCACAGGAGAGTATGGGCTGCATGCCCTTAATATTCCCATCCTCTCATTCCATTGTGGTTGGTTTTGTATAGACAAAACAGAAAGACATTCCATTGAAATTATCAACATTTATAAACTGATAGAAGTAGCTGTCCACAAGGTGGCTAACCTATTAACCAGGAATATCCTCATTTGTATTAACAGGCTGTAATACAATTATATAGATTTCAGTGTCTGGTAAAGTGCATTTTTGACCTCCAGACATAAAAATAGTTTGGTACAGTCAAGAAGTCTGCTCACTAGAAAACAGTGTGTTTCTAGAATAGTGTCCATCTAACAGCAAAATCACACTCAAGACTGATGTGTTTTGAAATGGAAAAATAAATAAAATGAAGATGATACTCCCTTGGGTCTCATTCATTCTGTGCTTTTTGCTTAATCAAAAAAGTTCTAGAAAGATTTTTACAGCCCTAGCAGTTGGTGTTAAGGTGTTGATGGTCATTAGCAATATCTAGATTCATCCAATTAGATTTATTTCTGCAGCAAATTAAGCAGCAATATTTCAGGGTTTGTGTTTTGCAGAAACTGTTTTTGACAGTGTTTTGGAAAAATCCTATTCTCTAAGAAGCAACAAGCCAAGTGAAAGTGACTCTGTGTGTGTGTGTGTGTGTGTGTGTGTGCGCGCGCGCACAAGTGCGAGCGCGTGCATGTGCACACATGGAAGCCCCTAGGCCAGTCTGAAAGGTGATACATTCTAACACCATGGAAATAGTCTGGAATGCTAAAGATGGCATAGCAGATGAGTGCATGCTAGTGCACTGATCCTCTGGGCCTGATGAGGAGAGATGTTATTAATGGGATCTGAATCAGAAGAGTGATATGGGGAGTTTCCACATCTGACCCTTACTAGAAGGAGGGTTGTTTTTCTTTTCTGATGGAGAAAAACAGATGCCCATGGTGCCTGATCATTGTGGTATGGGCTGCTAATGCTAGGTAAGATCAGTTTCTGAATGACAAATAAATACCTGACAACAACACCATGCTGCCTCATTAAGAGCTTCAGCAAGGTCTGATAAGAGAAAACATTTTGGAGTGTGTGAATGATTGTATCCCTTAGAGCTGAAATGAGCACCTGTGCAAACAGGCATACCCGGCAAATCCACAGGGCTCAACTCCTCAGAGACATTCAGGCAGAGCAGATTTCAAAATGATCTGGAGGCACATGTGGTGGGGTGCAGGGCTCCTGGAAGCATCAGGGGACTCCTAATGGAAGCAGGGGAGGTGTGGGGAGAGGGAAGGCTCTGCGAGGTCTGATGAGTGGTAGGGGAGGGGCTCTCCATGCTGGCCTGCTTCTTTTTGTTTTCTCCCTGGCTGGTATGGAGTCCTCAATACCTCAGAAGATGGTTCCTGTCTCAGGCCTTCTGGGAGGTGTAGTTTGCAGGAAAGCCCCATCAGCTATTTACTAAAGCCCGGGGAGGTTTTTGGATATTTCTAATAGCCAATAACCTCCCTGGCCTTATTACACCTCCCAGAAGCCCCCAGTGTACTATCTAAGAACCCCCCTGGGAATTAGTAAATGACTACCAGGGCTTCTCTGGAAACTACACCTTCCAGAAGCCCCGAGACAACAACTATTTCCTGAGGCACAGAGGGCTTTGTGTTGGCCAGGGATAAAACAAACTGAAGCCAGTGACCGGTATGAAGAACCTCTCCCTTGTCTCCCCACCCATCAGACCTTGTGGAGCCTTCCCTCTCCTTGTGCCTCCTTTGCCTCCATTAGGAGTCCCCTGATGTTGCCAGGAGTCCCCCACCATCTCCGGGTACTTATTTTTAGATTAATTAACTACTCCCTGGCTGCCCAGTAGGCTACCTGAAATTTACTTATTTTTATTTATTTATTTATTTATTTATTTATTTATTCAAAATTTAATACCCCGCCCCTCCAGTACAGCGGCTCAGGGTGGCTTACAATCATCAATAAAACCTCTAAAAACATAAAGCATAAAAACAACAAAATAAGAGGACTAAAATCAAACCCCAAACCCAACCCTATCCCTAAACCAACCCCCCTCCCCCTACTCATCCTCCCCACCAAAGGTCAGGCACAACAGCCATGTTTTACAACTACGTTGGAAGGAGGGTAGATCTGGAGCTTACCAGGCCCCTAATGGCAGGGAGTTTCACAGTTGTGGGGCAGTCACTGATAAAGCCCTCCCCCCCGGAAGACTTGGGAGACCTTGAGGAGAGCACACCCCGATGGCCACATGGGCCGATCCAGGACCCGGAGGGTGAGGTGATCCCGCAGGTAGGTCAGGCCAAGACCATTTAGGGCTTTATAGACAAACACTGACACCTTGAATCAGGCCTGGAAGACTATAGACAGCCAGTGCAGAGACCAAAGAACTGGTGCAATATGTTCCTGGCAGCCCAGTCCCACCAGGAGATGGGCCACCACATTCTGAACCTGCTGTAGTCCCACGTAGAGCGTGTTACAGTAGTCTAGCCTGGAGGTGATGAAGGCATGGATAACCGTGGGCAGGTCAGAGTCTGAAACATATGGCCGAAGCCAACGCACCAGATGTAACTGGCAGAAGGCACTCCTTGCCACAGCCTCTACCTGAGCATCCAAGCGGAGCTGCAAATCAAGGAGCACCCCCAGACTCTGCACCTGGGGAACCAGTGGAGGACAGACCACCATCAATGATGGGGGCCATCACCCCCACCATCTTACCCACCAGCATCACCTCCGTCTTGTCAGGATTCAGTCTCAGTCGATTTGCCCTCATCCAATCCCCCACAGCCGCCAGACACCTGGTAAGTGCCGAGACTGCCAGGCCTGGGTCTGATGAAAAAGAGAGGTAAAGCTGGGTGTCATCAGCATATTGATGACACCACATACCAAACTCCCTGACCACCTCGCCAAGCGGCTGCATATACATGTTGAACAGGAGAGGGGGCAAAACAGAACCCTGTGGGACTCCACCTGAGAGGTCTCACTATGTTGAAAAATAATCCCCAAGCACCACTTGCTGAGTTCTTCCGACCAGGAAAGAGCGAAAATTGCAGGTATTACATGGGAGTAGTAAAGTAACCATACTTCTTTCAGCTTCAGTACCTATGCCTCATAGCTAATAGCATTCATCATTACAGTAAACAACTATTTTTAATTTGACCAGATCAAAAACAACTCTCCCCTGGTTCTTATATATTCAACTGTACTGTGCATTCAACAGTGTAGTCATCATCTGCATACATATTGTTGTGCCCTAGAAGTCTTTTACTGTATTTTATGGACTCCGGGGGTGTTTCTAAGTCAGACTAAGTATAGCACAGTGCTAAAAGTGGGAGTTGAGAACCTCTGTTATCCTCATGTGAAGTATGTTAGCATCAAATCACTTCACCCCAAAGCAAATAGGAGGTGGTGGAAGAGAGCTGTGACTCAGAGAACTGTCTCTGACTCACAATACCTCATGGAAACACTATGGCAGGTTGATGCAGCATCTCCACCTCCTTTCCCTCAGGATTCTATGCCTAAAACATGGATTCTAGCTCTTATGAGTGAGTGCAGTTGTCTTTAGTAGCTGGCCCACAGAAACAATAATGATAGTTTACTACAGGCCCTTCTAATTTGCCCCGGTGATTGAAAGACCCGTTAGGAAAGTATGCAAATTATTGAATAAAGAAATGCAACAATTAAGCAAGGATAATGCACTCCCCCAGAGAAAAATGAATACATTTAGCTGAAAAAAGTAATTGACTTTTAATGGCCCCTGAAAACCCTTCAGAAAATAAAAAATAGTTTACTTACAGTACGCTCCCCAACATTAAAACTTGCCAAATCTGGGGTGATTACTGGTCAGTATTGCAGTCATAAGGGAATACTTCACATTTTACTAGTGAACATTTTCTAGAAGTAGTGTCATCTAGCTCACACAGGGTCAATTATGGATGAGGTAGTGGATCAAATGTGATTTAGTCTTCGCGTGAAAAGAGGCCCAAAACACCCAAGGTGATAATAAAGAAGGGCACATTTTAATATTCTATCAAATTAACTCTATTTAAATTGGGTTATAGTTGGCTCAGTGGCCGGTTTATAGTAGTGTTTCGTTAGTAGCCACTAGGGCTGAAATGAGAATCAATTTCTTTTCTTGTGAAAATCTTGCAAGAATCGAGAATCTGGTAATGTTTTGAGATCTTGGTTGAGAATTTTTCTCAATTTACTGTTTACCATGATTTACATCTACTATGATTTTCCCCTGGGCCTCACGTATGGGGTTCCACAGGGTTTGGGCAGTAAACAACAATTTAAAAATATAAAACAATAAAACCAATTTAAAATTTAAATCCCATATGCGGGAGAAAAAACAACTCCCCCCCCACAACCCACCCACCCTACCCCCTCGCCAAAAGCCTGGCGGAACAGCCAGGTCTTACATAAACATCAAAATGACAGGAGAGTGGGGGCCAACCAAGCATCATCTGGGAGTGAGTTCCACAGCACAGGGGCAGTCACTGAAAAACATCTAACATTGGTGGCCACCCGCCTCGCCCAGGGAACCTCCAAAAAGGCTCCCATAGACGATCTCAGGGGTCGCACGGGCACATGGGGAGGGAGTTGGTCCCTCAGATAAGCAGGGCCAAGGTCATGAAGGGATTTAAAGGTCAAAACCAGCACCTTGAACCTGCTTTATAGGCAGCCAGTGCAGAGCCCAGAGCCCAGATATCATGTTCTCCCTGTGGCCTGCCCCTGTAAGGAGGTAGACCACAGCATTCTGCATCAGATGTAGCCTCCGGCCAACTTCTCAAGCGACCCCACGCAGAGCACATTGCAGTAATCCAGCCTCGAGGTGATGAAGGCATGGATGACAATGGCAAAGTCAGAGTCTCAGAGATATGGCTGAAGCCGCCGGACAAGATGTAACTGCCGAAACGCACTCCCCGCCACGGCCACAACCTGAGATTCCAGGCTGAGCCGTGTATCGAGGAGCACACCCAGACTCCGCACCTGAGAAACTATGGGAGGGCAAACCCCCCCTACAAGAGGAGACTCAACCACTCCCAGGCCCCCCAAGCCCTCGCCCACCAATATCACCTCCATCTTGTCAGGATTCAGCTGCAGATGGCTCAACCTCATCCAAGCCCCCACAGCTGACAGGCACTGGGAAAATAAGGAGACTGCATGGCCTGGGCTGATGGAAAAAGAGAGGTAGAGCTCAGTGTCATCAGCATACTGATGACACTGCATGTCCTGAAACCTTCTGACAATCTTCCCTAACAGCTGCATATAGATGTTAAACAAGGGGGGGACAGAATGACACCCTGCGGGACTCCACACGTGAGGTTCCGGGGGGAAGATGTACATTCCCCCAAGACCACCCAGTGAGTTCTCCTGGCCAGGAACAAATGAAACCAGTCAAAGACCGTCCCGCCAATCCCGGCACGGTCCCACAGGCGAGTCACCAACATCTCATGATCGACTGTGTCAAATGCAGCTGAAAGGTCTAGCAGGACCAGTAAGGTCTGACGACCCTGGTCCAACGCCAGACGGAGATCGTCAACCAAGGCTACCAATGCAGTCTCCGTACCATACCCAGGCCAAAAACCAGACTGAAAGGGGTCAAGGAAACTGGTGCGGCCCATATATTCCTGGAGCTGCCATGCAACAGCCCGTTCAATAGCCTTCCCTAAAAAGGGAAGGTTAGAGACCAGCCAATAACTGGCAGGAGCATCAGCGTCAAGAGATGGTTTCTTGAGCAGGGGTCTAACCACAGCCTCTTTCAGGCAGTCAGGCACCCTGCCCTCCCTATCCCCTCCTTCCATCCTATTCCCTCTCCTGTTCAACGTGTATATGCAGCCTTTGGGGGAGGTTGTTAGGGAGTTTGGGGTGAGGTGTGATCAATATGCTGATGACACCCAGCTATATCTGTCATTTTCATCTGACCCAGGTCCAGCAGTCTTGGTGCTCTTACCCAGTGTTTGTCAGTTGTGGGGGATTGGATGAGGGCAAGTCACCTGAAATTGAATCCTGACAAGATGGAGGTGATGGTTGTGGGGAAAACCGAGGTTGTGATGGCTCCCATCATTGATGGGGTCCGTCCTCCCCTGATTTCTCAGGTATAGAGTCTGGGGGTGCTTCTGGACCCGCAGCTCTGCCTGGATATCCAGGTGGCGGCTGTGATGAATGGCGTATTTTGCCAGTTACATCTGGTACGCCAGCTTACGCCGTATGTTTCGGCCACAATCATCCATGCTTTTATTACCTTGAGACTGGACTACTGTAATGTGCTCAACTTAGGGCTACCCTTGGTGCTCGTTTGGAAACTTCAGCAAGTGTAGAATGCGGTGGCCTGTCTCCTGACTGGGACGGGCCAATGCGAGCACATTACACCAGTGTTTCGCTCTCTACACTGGCTGCTGATAGTCTTCCGGACCCAATTCAAGATGCTGGTGTTGACCTTTAGAGCCCTAAATGGCATGGGCCCGACCTACGTGCAGGACCGCCTCACCCTCCGGGTCCTGGATAGACCCCTGCGGTCAGCCAGGGGCACCCTCCTCGGGGACCCCCAGGTTTCCCAGGTGTCAACCATGAGGAGGGCGTTCTCTATGGCTGCGCCATGGCTGTGGAACTTCCTCCCATTGAAGGTCCACTTGACCACCAACCTCCCCTCTTTTTGTAGAGAGTGTAAGACCTGGCTGTTCCATCAGGCCTTTACTGAGGGAGAAGGGGTGGGTGGGTTGGGGTAGGGCAGATGGGTATGAGTTGTTTTGTTTGGGGTTTTTTAGGCTGTTTTAATTGATATGTATTTTGATATGTTTTTTAAATGTTGTTAGCCGCCCTGAGGTGCAATGGCAGGAGGGGGCGGCATATACATTTTAATATAAATATAAATAAATAAATTTACCATGTACCATATACTGATTTACCGTGTACTACTTACTGTGTACTGTGTTTGTCCTGGTAATGCGCATGCGCAACATGGCCACTGCAGCTGTTCTGTGCATGCGCAACCCTCTTCCAAGATGGCACCAGCAGCATGTCTGCAATTTTAGAAAAGGGCAGCCATTTGCGTATGCGCATTCCTGGAATGAATGCGGTATACAGTAAGTGGTACATGGTAAATCGTGTACGGTACACGGTAAATCATGGTAAATAGTAAATTGAGAAAATTCTGAATCGAGAAAGTGTTGAGATCTGGGGGTTTTCTCAATTACTAATTTTCACTAAAAATGAGGTGAGAACCATGATTCTCAGTGAGAATCAAGAAAAAATTAAGATTGAGTTTCAGCCCTAGTAGCCAGTCACACTAATATAACATTTTCCTTACTGAAAGGCAGTGTATTATTTTTTAAAATAGTGCAAATTATGGACAGACAACTTAGCTTATAAAGGATGGTTGGACTGTTTAAGGATTCTGCAGTCTGAAAGAGTAAAATACTGAGAAACTAATGACAAAATACTCAAAACTATTTCAGGATTCTGTTGAATGTATTATGTAACCCTTCAGGAATGGCAAGGAATGGCTCCCATGTGGCATATCATCTTTGAGGGCAACTTTGGAGGACGTACTGGCTAATCCAATTTAACAGGTGGAATAGCCTCTGCAGTTGCACTCTCTGAGTAGGCATCTAGCATTCTAAACGCTCACCTGATTGACTGACACCACAACTTCTGTTTTAATGAAAGGTCCTTTGTACATACTAACAATCTGAATATTTGCTTTATCCTGCACCCCCTCATTTTCCTCAGTATCTTTCACGGAAATATGCTCTGCAGGTGTAAGATAATTTTGGCATTGACGTGGAAGGGCCAGTTGTGGATTCTTCTGCTGAAATTTCCTGATTTTTCCTCCCCTCAGAGAATTTGAATGGCAGGATGTTGGGGGTATAAAAGGAGTGAAGATGCTGCAACATTATTGCTGCTATTATTTTATTTATACTGCAACACGAGCGGCTCTATAATTAAGGTGGCTCACATCCTCTGTTAAAATCACAAAAATTCTGCTCATTTACTCAAGATGACTTATCCTATCCATTTGAAATTTTGTACTGATGGTTGCTTTGGTGATGGGTAGAAACTGTCCAAATTTCAGACAAATCGATTGAGAAATAGCTGAGGTATAATACTTTGAATTTTGGAGGCAGACCTTTTTTTTTCTCCCTTTTGCGACATCTTAGAGATGGTGACGGAAACTTAGTTTTAAGTTATTTGTGTGGAAGTGGAGAAGTATCAGAAAAATAAAATGTGCATTTCTGAGTTTAGATTTTGAAAATGCATCATACAGTTGTAAAGTTATGATGATCGGAAGTTCTCATATTATCCAATGAAGAGATATATATTTTAAAATAACATCAGGATGGAGGTGGATTAGACATATAACAAACATGCGTAAGAAGAGAATGGGTATCCGTGGGTAGGATGCCCATGTGTAGCATCCATGTATACATGTACATATGTATATGTAGATGTGACATGTAGATGTTATGTATGGATACCCATATGGATACCCATAGCTGTTTTTACATGGACGCCACCCACCCATCTCCAGCCATTGGATGGGTGGGAGAGCGTCTATGTGAACGGCGCTGGGTGGGTGTGCACACTTCTGCAACCCACCCATATAAACCCATATAAACCAGCTGGGAATGAGCCAGCATGCTCTGTCAGTGGAGATGGGTGTTGAACACCTAGCTATCCATGTGAATGTCAAAGTACACCCACCCTCGGGAAGGGTCCACCGAAACCAGTGAGACATGGCTAGAGAGGCATCGCAGAAGCCTGCAAGCAGACACACCCACTGGGAGATATGCAGAATGCCTGGCCAGGAGCCCTTAAAGAAGCGAGTGATGACATGGGTGCACCAGCTCCCAACATGTCAGGCCACAAAGCTAAATACAAGACCAAGGGAGCCAGTGCCATGTTACGCACAGGAAGGGACCCCGGTCCATGCATAGGAGGGGGACCCAGGCCACCAGCACTGGTGAGGGGGCCCAGGACACCTACTGATAGCTCTCCCCTTCTAACACAGGAAAGAGGGTGAAGTGCAGTGGGGGCTGCACCCCCACACACAACAACGGGGCCCAGGGAGGAGAGCACCTCTGACAGTGAGGTAAGACAGGGGAAACCCACCCACACAGGGGAGGGCACAGACAAGCCCTGAGCACATGATGGGGTACAGCCACGCAGACCGCTGACTGCTTCACCACCTCCCCCCCCCAACAGGAGAACACCCACATCCTGGAGCACAGCATCACCAGGGAGACAGCTGAGGAGGGCCTCCATGGCAGTCAGGTAAAACAGCAGGAACCCCCAGTGGGGGGTGGGGAGGGAGGACAACGAATACCTCACAGCACCAACAGGGTACAGCAGGACAACAGCTCACTCAGATGCATTCCCCCAACAGGAGAGCACCTAATCCACTGCCACCACAACTGGCAGGTGGGCCCCATCCAGCAAGGTTGGATGGCCCCCCACAGGTGGACTCCAAAAGGGGAGGGTCTCATAATTCCTGGAGGAGGGATGAGACCCTGGACTTTATATGTCTGTGGGGGGCTGAAAAGGTCCAGGCAGACCTGGTCCACTGCTTCAAGACAAAACATGTTTATGAAGCCATCACCCAGGAGATGCAGCACATAGGGTACATAAGGGATGGGGCCCAACACATGCAGCAGGCAAAGGACTTGAGGTCCGGATACAAACATATCAAAGACAACAATCTCAAGTCCCACTGTGCCATGTGCACACACAAGTTTGCAGAGGAGCTTTGTTGCTTCCTGTGTGTAGATGGGGAGATCATGGCCTCCCACATACACGGCTGGGCCTTCACCAGGGGCAGAAAGAGGGCAAAAACAACACACACACCCAGAGCAGGGGGAGCCCAGTGCCCCTGGTGAGGTCAGCCAGGAAGCAGGAGGGCATATGCCCATCCTAGAGGTGGACGAGGCATCCCTGGAAACCACAACAGGAAATATCACCCTCCTCATGCACCCCTGAAACCCACAGGGACAGGGGGCACATGGAGAGTGGACAGACACTAGGGATGCCCCTCCAGGAGGAGGAAGAGTATGACCCAGGTAAGAGAACAACCCCATGGACAAGGGTGGGGGTGCATGCCCCAAGACAGCCAGGGCCCTGTGGGGAAGCAAGTCCAAACTGACAGATTGATATTGCCCCACAATCCAGAGGGGATCTGGAGGTGCAGGAGGAGGAGGTGGAGGTCCAAGAGGAGGATGGGGAGGATTTGGAGGCTATCCTGGAGCCTGGCAACCATGACACCAATGGTAGGTCCACAGAGACAAGGACACAGTGGTGGGAGGTGGTGGCATGACACAAAGGGGACAGGCATACAGCAGTGCTACTGGACCCATCCCCTCCAAAGAGAACCAAAGGGAAAGCAAGAGGGGGGCTGGGAACATCACTAAACTATGGGTGGAGATATTACTGGGGCCAGTAGGGAACTTGGCTGCGTAGGAGGGACTGGGAGATGAGGCCGTGAAGGAGACGGTAGGCACACCCTTGCAGGGATAACAGGAGCAAGAATAAGGCCCTCCACATGCCGATGAGGACAGGGAAGCACAAAGGGATACCGCCAGCAACGCCCAGGCTCATGAAGGAGCAACCGGGGGATGGGGGGGGAGAAAGACTGCAGTGCAGGCCAAGGAGCCAGATTAGGTAGACAGTAGCTAAACCTCAGCCCCATGCTAAACAAAGGTCCCATTGCTGTTCACAGATGAGCGGCCTGGTCCATCCAGGGGTGCTGCTGCTGGGAGTGCAGAGAGGAACCGGGAGATGTGGGCTCACAATTAGAGAAGGAGGGAGTACCTGGTGAGGGAACTTCTGGCAGAAACCAGGCAACTGGCAGATGAGCAGAGGGAGGATCAGGTCCTCAGCAGGAAGGTCCAGATAGGGGCGGGGAACAGGGACTAGTAAAAAATGGATGACATGATAACCCAGTCCCACACAGAGCACCTGTGGGACAGGCGCCATGCTGCTGCCCTTCTCCACGAGCAGTGGCTAGACAGGAGAGGGAAAGGGCCTGTGTCTCACTGGAGAGAGACAACACAAAGACCTGACAAGTAATCAGGAAAACCCTGGAGAATTTGCAGTGTCTCCCCCAGCCCGACATTGGCTCTTCTGCTGTGGTAGGAGGACTGGCAGCACCGCAACACCACGACACCCTCCCACAGGTGCCTGTGCCCCCATCCCAGCTCATCTGCCATCCTTGGTTTCCCCAGAAGAAACCCTACCCCACCTGATACCAGCTTGAGCCCTCTCCCTCCTACAGCCCCCCAGCAACACCAAGGGGGCTCCCAGGGAGCCTGCGCCACACCCGGTTCCACTCCAGCTCCCATAATGATCCCCCCTCCCGGGCCCCCAGCCACCCCAGCCCATCCTGGCACCCCCACTGATCCAACTGCTTAGGCGGGCTGCCCCACATGCTCATGTAAGCATGGGGAATCAGGTGGAGGGCACCAACCAAGGGGGGAGGGGGAAACACAGGGTAAGGAAACCACCTAGGCACAAGAAAGGGCAGTATGGTATCATGGAAACAGGTGGCGGACACAGGGAGGTGTCATATGGGAGTGCCTAAATGGGGGCATAAGTAATGGATACATAGCTAATGTTAAGGCTATATGTGTCATTCACAGGATCAATCACCAGACCCAGGAATGGCGCGGCTGGTGGAAAAAAGAGAGCCCATGGCAGACAACTGAAGTTCACAGTGGGCTGCAGCTGCCAAGGCCTGCAAGGAGCCAGCCCCAGTGGTGCCATGAAGAGGGGAAGGGGAAGACCCCCCCCAAAATGTGAACCCCACCCACAGTAAATAGTGCCACCAATAAATATGTTGACTGGGACATGCCTGCCTGTCTTGGAGTCGGTACAGGGGGATCTAATAGATTATAGGGAGCTGGCAGAAAACCCATGCTCAGGTTGATGCCAGGGATCTGGTGACAAACTGTGGCTAGGCAGGTCACGTGCCCTAGCAGACAGTAGGTTCCCGGAGGGCCCAGGCCCGTGGAAGGAATAAGGGCCCAAGGTGGCCCGGGGAAAGGTCCAATGAATCATCCATTGTGTGAGGGATGATCATGGGTGGATTCACAGGGTGGGCTCAGGGGGCTTCAGCCCCTTCCCCCCCCCATTTCATTTTGGCTTTCATTTTCATTGGTTTCAATGGAAAACACATTTTCGGCTGTACCTTTGTTGTTTTTCACTATATGTGTCTGCAAATTGGACTGCATATACCTCCAATGGAAGGCATTAAGTGTACCAAATTTCAAAAGGATTGAGTAAAGGAATCAAATTGTAGAAGCAATCAAATTATCTTATTTTGCAAAATTCTTCATATACATTCATATACATTCTTAGCTGTAACTTCTTTGCCTCTTATCTAATGTAGATGACACTTGGCAGGTTTACACCCCTTCCCATATTTACTATCTTTGGCAACTTTTAGAAGTATTGGATAAAGGATCCTGGTGGTATAAGCAATTAATATATAAAGGTATATCTGACTAACATCTTTGTAGTCCAACCAGTGTACATGAAATTTGGCAGGGCTGTATATAACACTTTCATTATCATTTCATTATCATCTCTGCCACATATCAGAAAGCTGTGATAAAGGGTCCCAATTTTATATGCCTGCACAGCATATGCAGAGAAGGAGCCTATGCCAGGGATTCTCTTACGTCACTGTGGTATAAGATCGGTTGGTGATGCCAATTGGCCAGCAGAAAGGTCAACCAAATATCCTCATTCTGTGCTGTGACCATCCCAACATCTCTCCCCCACTTGTTACTGGAAAGTCAGAAGCATCTGTTTAGGAAAGAGTCAATAGAGATTCTCTTATGTCCTCTGTCACAGTGCTGCAGGATGTGATTGTGATGATAATTGACCAGCCTGGATGTGTAAACTATGTCCCCTGATTGCTGGGATGCTATCCCCAAAGTCCCAGTTATGTCCTTTATGCCCTTATGCCCACCTCAGGGCCGCCCCCTATGCCTGCCTCGAAGCCACTACCAATTGGTCCTGTAAAGCTGGAAGCATGCAGTAATTGGCCAGTGAATGTGTCTGTCAGTCTTTTGGTTTGCTCCACATCCTCCCTCCTACAATCTCTCTCCCCCTGCCATGCAGGATGCCTGCCTCTGACTGGCACTGCATGTGCTGCTATTTATCTGAATAATGGTCTTCACAGGGACAACATCAATTGCTTATAAAATTGGGTCCCTTTATCAAATTGTTCTGTAGTTTGGCAGAGATGACATTGAAGGTATGTGATACATTCCTACCAAATACCTTTTAAACAGGATGGAATATACAAATGATACAGCTGGAAATGTATTTTCAAATTAATGTCTTATACCATCAGGACCCTTTATCCAATATTTCTGAAAATTGGCAGGAGTGTTAGGCTTATGGAGGGACATAATATTCACAGGTGTATTGAAAATTGGATGCAAGCTAAAGAAGTTGTAGCCATGAATGTGTATGGATCTTTTCTGAAAATCACAACATTCAATTGCTTCTAAAACACACACCCCACCCCAGGGATCAACCTACCTCCCCACCCAGGGATCGCCTACCATTGGTGCTCCAGGAGGCAGCGGTGGCGGCGGCAGTCCAGCGGCTTCAGCGCTGGCTGTGGCTGCCGGCTTCAGCGCTTTCTAGGCCTTCCGGGTTTCCCCGGAAGTTCCCCGGAAGGCCTAGAAAGCACTGAAGCCGGTAACCACATCCAGCACTGAAGCCACCAGACAGCCGCCGCTGCCGCCAGGAGCACCAAAGGTAGGTAATCCCTGGGTGGGGAGGTAGGGTGATCCCTGGGGTGGAGTGTGTGTTAAACCACCCCCACCCCAGGGATCACCCTAGTACCACAGTACCTATCTGCTGGTGTGGGCTCTGTGTCACCAGAGGCAGCCCAGAGCCCGCGCTAGCAGGGACTTTGGGGGGAATTTTTTTTAAAAAAAATCCAGGCTGGGTAGGGTGGGGTGTGTGTGTCCCCCCTTCCACCCACGCAGCCTGGACTGGGGAGGGAAAGTGTTTTTTTTGTTTGTTTGTTTCTTTTTTTACATTGCAGCCATTTATTTCAATGGCTGCAATGTAAAAAAGATCCGGTAACGGTACCCCCAAATACCAGAGTAATCCGATACTGCCGGCACACCAAAATGCCGGCAGTATCGGATACCGGATGATCCAAACTTCCCACCCCTATTTATTATATATATTATGATTGCAGGATAGGAACATTTTGTATTATACATAGATTTGGTTTAGCTTAGATTCTGTATATATTATATAAATAAAGCTATATGTTGTGTGCAGTATATCTTATTGTATGTAGTTATTTCTGTATCACAATGAGAAGGTGAAGGAGTCCAACTTCTGACAATAATTCTTCATTGGCACATGAAATTGATACTGATACCAAAAATAAAATCTTCGTTTTAAATTGGTACCAATAACGACAACAATAATGAAAAATGACCTTTCATTATTAATGAAAATGAAAACGGCACATTTTAATAACAAAAACAATAATGAAAAATGAAAAATGACATGGAGCCCAGGTGCACACCCCTAATCAAACCTGGCTTTAGATTTAGACCAATGACATTTGGCTAAACTTGGGGAGGGGGAGTCTTTTATTATCATTTTCCCGGGGTATAATGGATGATGAAATTTTGCACATCACCAGCGCAAATGGTTTTAGTTACTAGCTTCTCAAAACTTGGGCATCTCTTTTCAATCTAAGTTTAAAGTTCACTGTGGAAATACTCCACCTTTTCAGAAGTTGAGCTTTTACCAGACATTTTTCTGCACTGATCCGTCTGATTAGCAATAATTGTGGTAGATCTCCATTCTGTCCCTTTCAGGAGGAAGCCTTATCTCCTGTCTCTTTTCTTGGTGCATAATAGCAAAGAAGTATTCATCACATCATGATTTAGGATGACTATTGTCATTATTAGTTTATTAGCTCAACTAGTATTTACAGCAAGAATGGGGAACCTCAGGCCTGGGGGCCAAATGCAGCCTACAGCTAGTTTTTATTTAGCCCCATTCCAGGCCTTGGATCTGTTCCCTTGGTCCAGTTCCTACCCCTTTTGGTCCACACACAGCCTTTCCTCGACCTGGTCAACAAGACGGAACTAAGAAGCTAATTCCCACTTGGATGATCTGCTTCACAGTCATAGTTGGGGAAGCCTTGGAAATTTGTATTTGCAATTCAGAAAAAAAAAATAGCTTTACAATATAATGTAGGGACAAGCCAACGGTAGCATGAGCTCAGAAGGCAAAAAAATTATTCCAGTTCATAGCTTGTTTTCATCCACATAAGCAATACCTGAACAGCAAAACCTAAAAGTAGGTGTGTGTTGTATCGAAATAGCATCACACTTAGGATGCAATGAGGCATAAAGGGAAGCTGAATGCTTTCCACTAAGTAACATAACATTATTCCAGCATGACACATACTATGGAGTGTTGTAATTATCAAAGACCTAAGTTTAGATGTTTTTTAAAAAGAAGATAGTTTTATTCTTTCGTATGTTCCCCTATCCCAATATTTTTTTCATACCAATATTGATTTTTTGTTAATAGTTATTTCAGTAGGGCAATTTTACTACCCATTTTTGTGAAGCAGGGGCACCTCAATCCTTCACACAGAGTAGACATACCAGTAAAAAACCCAGGCTTGGCACAGCTTCAGCTCTAAAATAATAAGAATGCCACTACTGCTCTTTGTTGAACTTATGCCATTTAACTTGAAATAATTAAGGAGCCTTCCAGTGTTGATTTTATTTTTATAAGGCAAGAGTGCTGCACAGATCACATTTAGTTTAAAGTGACAGCCTCAGTGACAGAACTTAGACTAGCCACAACGTCAGCTATAGATCAAAGGGCTGATCCATTAGCCCTGCAGGCTTTAGTGGGGCTACTCCAGAGTAAGTGGTTTGTGGACTGCAGCCAAGGCTTCCCCTTAGACTATTAAGGATAGGTGGTACCATAAGCTCACTGCAGCCTGTGGGAATCCTTAATTAGTTTGGGGGAAACAATGCTTTTCCCATAAAGCAGGCAGCTAATTTGTACATGAAGTGAAAAGTCATGCTTGTCTCTGACTCAGACACACACAGTCATGCGCACACACAAATGACATTTCCCTTTTGTCAGCCCCTTTCTCACCTGCCTTTTTCTCATTTAAAAGTTAATTTTGTGTCAATAAAAGGGAGTACTAGGAAAAGAGGAGAACAAACGAATGAAGAAAGGAATATTCTCTGTGTCAGGTGTATTTCTTAGACACAGGAGAACAGGAGTTTCAAGAACAAAGGATTGGCTATGGTGCTAGATTCTAGACTGAAACAATGCCCAGATTCATTTGGACTTTTTCCCCATATGGAAAATGTTTTCCAAGTTCCATATGGAAATTTTAGTTTGTGTCATTTTTCACTTTCTCCCTCATTCCATAGACCCATCCCCGGGGGCAGGATGCAGCCTTTTAGGAACATTGTGGTGCTCCTTCTTGCCAGTGCAGGGATTCCCAATTGCCAGAGAAATTCTCATGAGATATTTAACGGAAGCTTAATTTAAAGGTAAAGCATGGTAGGTATTCAAGTAAAGTCCAAGCAGTGACCTTAGGCTCTAACAGATAGGACTAAGATGAGAACAAGTGTTCCCATTCCGCTGGGAAATACCGACCTTTCGGGAGCACTTGGAGTGTTTGTCGGTACTTTGTCAGTCTCCAGTGATTCCACACTTTTGCCACTGTTGATATCAGTGACTGTGAGTTTCCATCATTTCCCATTAGTTCATCACTTTCTGGCATTTTTCATCATTTTTGTCACTTTTCATCATCTCTCTGGACTTTCGGGACTTTTATGGCAGTTTTACAGCACTTTTGTGTCTCCACATACCTTGAGCTTGGTTCTTGTTCTCGTGAGATTTCTTCCTCGGCAAAAACAGCAGAAAAGCCGGTAAGTTTCCACATTACATGAATGAAAGCAAATGACCTGTTACTGACGGAAACAACATTAACTGTGATTTGTTGTTTCAGGCCTACTCACAGATGTCTTTACAGACCACAGGTAATCATTCTTTTGGGGAAGTTGTTGTGACCTGATTACCTTGGGTACTTGATGGACCTCTGATTTTGTATGGGCATATTTTGGTAAAATGTCAGGAATGTGGGCTGGGGCACAGGCAGTAGTGCCAGGACTGGTGTGACAGTGCATGGTGCAGGATCAAGTCTGGTGGTTCTTGGATGGAGAGCAGTGCACAGACCAGGGGGTAGGGAAGACAAAGCAAGACTTACAAATGGACTCAAAGGGCATGTCAGGCAGATGGACAAAGAGACAGACTGACTGGCAGGGCCTGCTGAACAAGATGAATGGAGTTGAACCAGATGGGCAGACAAATTGAAACCGGAGTGGAAGGACAGACTGATGAAGCAGAAGCAAGAGGAAGAGACAGACAAGACAAAGCTGAAGGACCAGGTTCCAAAAAGAAGGGCCAGCCTCCTGCTTGCCCAGAACACACACCAGGCTCGGGGAGTGAAGATTTGGCTGAGAGTTTGTGGAAACATCAGGAACAGAAACAAGAAATGACTGATGATTAAGACACCCAACTTCCTGAGGCTACTGGGTCACCTTATTCATAAGCCAGCAGCCAACCAGGAAGCTGGGGGTGTAGAGCAAGGCTCAGGAGGTGTGTGTGGTTTGTCTTATGGCCAATACTGGCCAGTAGAAACCGGTGGTGCTGCAGAGTCAGCCGCTGCTCCAGGTTGCCAGTTTAAGCCCAGATCCTTACACAAAATCACTGAAGTTCTGCTGTCTCAATTCTAACTGGAACTTCTCCCTCTTCCTGCTAAAACCTATAGTAGTTCTCCACAAGTAGTTTTCCCTTGAAAGGACACTCTATGGTTGCTGTTAATAACCAGGGGACCAATTCAAAGTGCACGCACACACCACACACATGCAGTGTGTTTTGTGTACCGAGCACAGAATATGTACACACCACACACAAATGATGTGTCTGGAATATATGCATTGCATGATGCACATAGAGCGTGCCAATGTGCTGGGCAAAATGGTGGAAACCATCATTAAGGACAGAATTACAGGGCATGTTGACAAACATGTCTTAATGGGGAAGAGTCAACACAGATTTAGTAAAGGTAAGTCATGCCTCACTAACCTGTTAGAATTTTTTGAGGGTGTAAATAAGCATATGGACAAGGGAGACCCAGTAGATATAGTGTACCTGGATTTCCAGAAAGCATTTGATAAGGTCCCTTCATGAGAGACTCTTGAGAAAGTTAAAAAGTCATGGGATAGGAGGTAGTGTCTTACTATGGATCGGTAACTGGTTAAAAGATAGAAAGGTTGGACTAAATGGTCCATTTTCACAATGGAGAGATGTAAAAAGTGGTGTGCCTCAGGGATTTGTATTGGGACCAGTGCTGCTTAATGTATTTATTAATGATTTGGAAAAGGGTGTTAAGAGTGAGGTGATCAAATTTGCAGCCGACACCAAGTTATTCAAGGTAGTTAAAACACAAGCAAAGTGTGAGAAACTGCAACAGGATCTTATGACACTGGGTGCCTAGGCATCTAAATGGCAAATGAGATTTAATGTGGACAAGTGCAAAGTGATGCACGTAGGGAAAAATAATCCAAACTATGCGTACACAATGCTGGGTACTAAGCTAGGAGTTACCACTGAGGAAAAGGATCTGGGAGTGATTGTGGACAATACAATGAAATCCACAGTGCAGTGCACAGTCAAAAAAGCAAACAGAATGTTAGGAATTATTCGGAAGGGGATAGAGAATAAAACTGAGGATGTTATAATGTCTCTATACAAATCAATGGTGTGACTGCACCTCGAATATTGTGTGCAGTTCTGGTCGCCCCATCTCAAAAAAGTCATAGCTGAACTAGAAAAGATACAGAGAAGGGCAACAAAAATAATCAGGGGCATGGAAGGGCTCCCGTACGAGGAGAGGCTTGGTAGGTCGGGGCTCTTCAGCTTGGAGAAGAGACGACTGAGAGGAGATATGATAGAGGGCAATAAAATCATGAGTGGTGTGGAACTAATAAACAAGGGGCAGTTATTAACCCTCTCAGCTAGTACTAGAACTAGGGGGCACGCCATGAAACTCATGGGTGGCAAGTTTAAAACAAATAAAAGATAATATTTTTTCACTCAGCGTATTATTTATTTATTTATTTGTATTTATTAGCCACCCCCTCATGCCTACGGCATCTCGGGGCAGCTTACAAGACCAGAAACAACAATAAAATTCAATAAAATTCAATAAAAACATTTAGAACTTCAACAATTTTTTAAATCCCCCAATTTAACTCCAACTAACCCAACCTCCCACCCACCTCTCCAAAGGCCTGGGCAAACAGCTAAGTCTTGCAGGCCCGGCGAAAGGCCAGCAGACCCGGGGCCAGGCGGGCTTCCTCCAGGAGGCAGTTCCAAAGTTGCGGCCCGGCCACCGAGAATGCCCTCTCCATTGTGTCCCCCCCATTTTACCCGGGGGATCTCCAGAAAGGCACCTGAAGTATGAGGGGCCGAGACCATGCAGGACATTATAAGTCAACACTAACACCTTGAATCTACCTCGGTACACTAGAGGCAGCCAGTGCAGAGTGCGGAGCACAGGTATTATATGCTCCCGCCGACCCGTCCCTGTAAGGAGACAGGCCGCCGCATTCTGCGGTTGTAGAATCTACTGCCAAAGGCTGTGGTAGGGGCCAGTACTAGTCTATAACTGAGTTTAAAAGAAGTTCACACAAGTTTCTGGAAGATAGGTCCATTAGCAGCTATTAGCTGGACAGGATCGGGGAACATGACGGGAGTTGGGGGAAAACAACAGGGAATGGATCCCCCATTGTGACCTGTTGGGTGCTTCTCCCAAGCCACCATGATTGGCCACTGTCAGAGACAGGATGCTGGGCTAGAGGAACCATTAGTCTGACCCAGTATGGCACTGCTTATGTTCTTATTTTTCAGGACTTACAGCCCTTGAAGACCCGGTGGAACTGGCCCAGCTAATGTGGAGGCTGGGAGGGCGCTAAAGCCCAGTGTTGGGGTGCCAGACCCCTGATAGAGACTGAAAATTGTTGATGAATT
Organism: Sphenodon punctatus; assembly: GCA_003113815.1. Classification (NCBI taxonomy): domain Eukaryota; kingdom Metazoa; phylum Chordata; class Lepidosauria; order Sphenodontia; family Sphenodontidae; genus Sphenodon; species Sphenodon punctatus. The sequence goes on from QEPC01014630.1 coordinate 815,703, forward strand.
GCTTGAACTGTTATAGAATATAGATGCGACTGTGTGACTCCGCCCTGTTTGGGGTTGGAAGACAGGACTATTTGTTGTAGCCCTCTCTCCCCTGAGGGAAGCTCTGTAACAGGGCAGAGTCCCTGTGGGCTGCTGGCCCTTTAGGAGAGGCTGAGTGTGAGCCCAAAGCCACACCCACTCAGCATCAGAAAAGAGAAGGAAGCAGGAAGTGGGAGGCAGACGCTGCCTGCAATTGTCAGGCCCTTGCAGCGGGGCCTTAGGATCTGGGGATGGGTCCGTATGGGGGCACGTCGCTGCCCCTATACCTGGGGGGCTTGAAAAAGGAGCAACAAACCCAGGGCTAAATTGCCACCAGGACCTACTGTAGTCACACTTCCGGAGCCAGCAGGGGAGATGGGGGGAAACAAGCAGTCAGGAAAGGATTCCCCGATAGGGATGGGCAAACGCGGTTCAGCGTTTGGACTGAACTCCGTGTGTTCGGTCGACCAAACCGAACTTCTGAACCGAACTCGAATTTCAAACCAAACCGAACCAAATTTCCAAACTCTGTTCTGTTCACCCATCCCTATTCCCCGAGGAGGGACATCCTCCGCTGTTTGCAGAGCCNAAATGGACACCAAGGCCATTGGGCGCATGTGTGACCCTTTTCCAAAATGGTTCCAGCAGTGTAGAGACACCATTTTGGAAAAAGGACACTCATGTGCAGAACAGCCCCGATGGCCATTTTACACATGTACAGTGATTTTTTGTTTATTTATTATTATTATTATTATTATTATTATTATTATTATAAAAAACACCAAAATAAATTAAAAAAAACATAAAATCAAATGAATGTTGTTTGCGTACTCACTTTTTTTGTTACCTTAGTTATGAAAATGAATGGGGCCCACTCGTTTTCATAATTAATAAAATGATACAGAGTTCCACACCCCCTATTGAAAAGGCCCAAAGCTCTGTTTTGAAGCTCAGAATCCACTGCTGGTTAATAAATTCTGGAGCCACATCCAAGCTAGAATTACCAGCACATTAACTAAAATACTGGATAAGCTTTCACTTGTGAAAAGAGGTCCAGAAGAGATATCCTTGAGGAATATGGGAGTGGAAGTGGATTTTTTAAAATTAATCTTGCCAGAGTACTCCACTTTTGCTCTCTCATAACACCAGCAGCAAAATCTGAAAATTTGCTCTGTTTTGATGAGCCAAAATCAAATATAGCAGAGAACTATTTTGATTATCAGTGTTCCACTTTTACACTTTGTGTAGCAGTCTTTATGGCAACAAATTGATATTTGGAGCACTATCCAAAAATGTAATGTTCATAAAGAGTAAATTTGCGCTTTGTTTCAACCCTAGTCTTTAGGACTAGCAGGAAATAAAAGAGTATAGGGTCAAAAGTTAGTCCTCCAAATACTATAAAATTTCCTCCTTGGGAATAGGTCCATCATTGACCATTAGCCAAATTGGTTGAGGGATAAAACATCTGACTGCCAGAAGCTGAGTGTGAACAACAGGAAATAGATCAGTTGATGTACGCTTTGGGTGCCATCTTGGAAAGGCCTGATCATGCTCAGAGGGGGCCATTTGGCTCCTTCTGCCCATGCCCACCTTTTTTCTTTTTTTTTAAACTTACCCGACCCCGGAAGAAGGCATTCATTGCCAGACCCCCTCCGGAGGGTGGGTACCCTTTAGCTCCTGATAGGTCCCCACCCCCTTAAGCACTCCTAAGCCCCTACTAGGTCCCTGCCCCCCTTCCCTGGCCACCACTGGCCTATTCTCTCCCTGGCCAGTAGTGGCCAGGGAAGGGGGAGCAAGGGGGAGTGCTGGACTACAGCTCCCTTCCCTGCACTTGACTGAGGATTTTCCGAGTTCCAAGGGCCCTTTCTTGAAACTTCAGAACTCGGGAAATTGAGTCAAATGCCCCAGTCCTTGGTGTTTTCCAAGGAAAGCTGAGGACCGAGTTTCAGCGCTAGTATAAAGTGAGTGAAAGCAACTGGTAAATTACACTCTCTTGATTTGGTTGCATTTTGATACATTTTGCCCAGGAATACATGGCTGCACAAGGCCACAATTCAGTGGAGAGTTGTTCTCATAGAGCTTCCTACCTTCTTAAAGTTAGAAATTGTATGTGTATATGTACCCATATTATTTTGTAATAACAACCTCTTATTATTATCTCACAGTAAAGGTTAAACCACCTCCTGTTTGATTATGCTATGAGTCATAGCAACCTCTTCTGGCACCGACTAAATCTATTGTACACAAAAATGTTATTAGGGAAGAAAATGTGGGCAATATTAGTTACCTAGGTGAAATGTGATATATATATATATATATATATATATATAGATAGATAGATAGATAGATAGATAGATAGATTAGATAGCGACAGACACACACACAAACCCTATCTGTGAAAGGAGAGAGATCATACTCAATATTCAGTTGTTATGACAGGGTGATAGAGAAAATAGTCATTAAATTCAAAGAAGGACAAGTATTGGCAGTAAGAGTGTATTTAATATCATTATTGTTTTTCAACATTTTCATTTGTGTAGGATGTCTGCGCAAAAGCAATTTCGGCATAAGAGGGGTCGTGATATGTTGGTGATGCAAATAGAGTGACTTAAGCTGCTTTCAGATCTCCCCCCCCCC
>QEPC01014630.1:837984-849350 GCA_003113815.1 Sphenodon punctatus
GGGAAGGGAATCACTGGGGATGGAATATATAGGGAAAGGATTCAATGGAGTGGGGAGAGAGGAAGGAAGATTGAACACAGGGAGGGATAAAAACAAAAAATAACAACTAAATCTATCTAAGCTAAGTTAAATAAATGAGAATATGGAGGTAGATGGGTTGGATGGGTAAAACAGGAGGAGGATGACAATGGATTGGGGAGCTGGAAAATGCTGGGTGAAGGAGCCTTCTGAAACGCCTGCTCCTCAGGAACAGTAACTAGCTCAGAAGGTATTGGGAAGGGGGGAGGCAGACAGTTTTGTTTCTTGCTGCGCCCACCTCACCACAAGCCCCATTGGCTCCGTGTAGTCTAGTCCATGGCCAATCGCAGACTGCGAAGCCCAGTGGTCTGAGGCAAAAAGGGATGGTGATTCGTCAGGCTGGCTGCTACTCCAAGCCTGTACACCCATGATGCCTGGAAGTCTGCTCCTCAGCTGACTACCCCTTCCGGTCACATTTGACCTTCCAGTGACTCTTTTTTTGCCACCTGAACTCACCTGAACGCGATCCAAACTGACCGAACTGTTCGGTCATTTTGTCGTTCGGAATTGAGTTTGGTTTGGTCAGTTCATGTTCGGATTCAGGTTTGGGTTCGGTCGTCCAAACAGGCCGAGTTTGGGCCGAACTCCGAACTTCTGAACCGTGTTCGCCCATCCCTAATGCTTCCAGCTTTACAGGACCAATTGGTGCTGGCTTCAAGGCGGGCATACGGGTCGGCACTGAGGTGGGCATAGAAGGGACATAACTTGGACTTTGGGGATAGCATCCCAGCAATCAGCAGACATGGTTTACACACCCAAGATGACAAATTATCATCACAATCACGCCCTGCAGCACTATGATAGAGAAAACAGGAGAATATCTATTGTCTCTTTCCTAAACAGATGCTTCCGACTTCCCAGTAACAATTGGGGGAGAGAATTTTGGGTGGTCACAGCACAGAATGAGGATATTTGGTTGACATTTCTGCTGACCAATTGACATCAAAAACAGATCTTTCACCACAGTGACACGTAAGAGAATCTCTGGCATAGGCTCATTCTCTGCATATGCTGTGCAGGCATATAAAATTGGGATCCTTATCACATCTTTATGATATTTGTCAGAGATTATCCTGAAGGTGTGTGATACAGCCCTGCCAAATTTCGTGTACACTGGAGGGACTACAAAGATGCTAGTCAGACATACATTTATACGTTAATTGCTTATACCACCAGGACCCTTTATCTAATCCTTCTGATAGGTGGCATAGGAAGTAAACATGGGGAGGGGTATAAAATTTGTCAAGTTTCATCTGCATTAGATGGAAGGCAAAGAAGTTACAGCCAGGAATGAATATGCAGATTTTTTCAAAATAGCATACTTCTACTGCTTATAAAATTGGATGCCTTTATCCAATCTTTCTGGACTTTGGTACAGTTAATGCCTTCAGTTGTAGATACAATCATTCCAAGTGGCATCCAAACATAATGAAAAACAAAAAAGGTATCGCAGAAAATGTGTTTTCCATTTAAACCAACGGAAATAGAAAACGAAAGCAAAAACAAAAACAAAATTTTGATATTTATAAAAATGAAAATGAAATATTTAAATAACAAATACAAAAAATGAAAACAAAAAATGACATGGATCCCTGGTGCACACCTCTACTGAACAGCTGATTAGGATCTGAAGGAATGCGTGCATCCTGTCCCCGCCTAACAGTTGTTCAGTGGGACAATGTGCATGTACTCCTCCAGCTTCATGATCATCTGTTCAGCAGGCTTGGGATGCATACTCTCCTTCAGCCCCCTGATAAGCTGTTCAGTGGGGCTAGGGTGAATGCAGAGGCCCAATCCTCCAACCTCACCTTGCAGTGAGCTCAGCGGGCACAAAACAGACAGGAGGGAGACCATTAGCTGAGGTTGCATCTCTGACCACAGCTGCCCAACACATCCTGTAGCAGCTGCCAGCGGCTGCCCTGGGCAATAGCAGGCAAACATCTGGCAGTGACAGACCAGATAAGCAGGTTAGGCCTGGGCTAAGGCAGGCTAATGTCACATCTGTTTTCACCCAGACAGACTGAACTAAAGGGAGATGATTCAAATCAAAATAGAACATCTTCAATGATACTGTGCTACAAAAAATGACAGGAAGTAAACACAAAATGTGAGAAAGCATGACTGGGATAGGGAGAGGGAGGAAGAGAGAGGGAAATAAAGGGGTTCAACTTGGGACCAACACAACAACCACACTCTATTCTGGAATAGGGAGGAAATGCAAACTGAAGCACAAATTTGGAAGGGAATCTGCCCAGGTGTTCAGTGGTAACACACAGAACTAACAGAAAGTGAAGGCTTGCAGGCTCTGGCAGAAGCTTACATACCCTCCCCAGTGCCCTTCCCCCAGCCCTTCTGATTGGCACTGCCAAGTTGCTGGCAGCATTGAAGCAACACCTGTCCTGAGGGTTCTCTCTGTTCATCACACTGCAGCCTGATGTGTTCCCATTGGGGCCAATCCCAAACCGCACGGATCCCACACAAAGTTGTGCATATGCGTAGCCATGTACAAGCCATGTGGATCCCTGTTGCAGGCACACTGTGTCATGTGGGAATCGTGCAGATGCACACATGTGGGGGAAGTTCACAGAGTTTGGGATCGGCCCCATTGCCAATTAGCCAGTAGGGATGCCAATAAAGTCTCCTGATAGTCTTGTGACTGCTCTCCCTCTCCCTCCCCTCTGCCTTCCCTGGAGTGCTTTTGCAGCTTGATTGTATACAGTGCTGTGCAGCCAAAATGAAAACTAATGTGTTAAAACAAATTTCATTTGTAAATACATTTGTTTTAGTTTCATTAGTAGTTAAAATGAATGTAGACAAATTCATGTTAGTTACTAATCTAACTAAAATGAATTACTCACCCTTAGTGCAGACAACGCAGAAACCTGCTGCATTTCCACGTTCTGCAGAATGGAACAGTGGGAGCCCCAGATGAAGTGAGAGAGTGGGATCCAAATGGTGCAGAAAGGAATGTGAACTGATTGAAGTGGAGCTTGTTGCCCTATATGAGGTTTGGACACTTGAAGACGTGCAGAAAGCCCTTGCAAGTGGGAATGTTCACTGCCCGCATGACATGGTGATGCAGACGTTGGGCATTTTCACACAGGACACCCTCCACCCACTACCCACCCACCACCTACCCACTATACATGTTACAGGGCACCCATAGGGCAACACTGCAGCCCTGCAACATGTATAGTGGGTGGGTAGTGGGTGAAGAGTGTCTTGTGTGAAAATGTCTAATGACAGAAAGGGGGTATAAGAAGCACATTTTTGACTGGGGGTTTTCTGTGAAACAAGAGGGATTTCCAACACCAAACATGGTGAAACCCCAATCAAACTGCGTGATGCTTCCTGCCAGTACTTTACTGTGATCCATGGGGCACCAGATGATAGCATGGAAAAACTGATTGCTTTCAATTTCAATTTTTAGTTTCGTTTTCACTTTTCACTCTAGGTGCCCCAAAACGTTTGCAATATGCCTGATAAACTCTGTGTTACGTGCCTAGCAGGTTAGTTTCAATCACCAGGTGATTGCGGGTATGAGCCTAAGTAGGAACCTGCAAGTGGGCAGGGATAGCAGGGGCTAGAACACCACCCAGAGTGATATCCCAGAAGAAAGAAACAGCTGGACCAACTTTTTCTTCCCATTGTTAGCTCTGGCTGTGAGTCATAGCAAGGGCAAGATACTGAGGGAAGGGGTTGGTGGAGGAAGTGTGGAGAGGAAGAATGCCTTCCCTTTTATTAGACTAGTCCCACTAAACCTGTGAGTGGGGGTTGCCCAAACGTACAAGAACTATATGCAGGGGGCAACCTGTTTATCAGGCTCTACATGCTAAACACATGAGTGGGGGATGAATGCACAGAACCTGGAATCCAGCGGGCTATGGTCTCATTTGTTAACACTCTTAGACCATTTTAAAACGCTGCCGCTGGGTGGGGGGTGGGGTGGGCATGCGCGGGGGTTGGCGGGGTGTGCACATGGCTGCACATGCATCCCCACTCACCCCCACTCATCCACACACAGAGAGCAACCTCTGTTTTCCCTGACTGTTCCATGCGTTGGGATGAGTGGGGGGTGAATGGGGAAGCATGTTAGATGGGAGCGTCCAAACGCCCCCACTTACCACGCACAGCATGTCCTTCACATGGGCCTCTCCCACTGATGAACATGCAGATTTCTGCATGTCATGAGTGGGAAAGGCCCATGTAAAAAGGACCTAATTGTCTTAACCATTGGTTATAACAACAAATAAATACCCATAAAGTCAAAACAATAATGGAAAAATCAGTACAACATACGATCTTAACAAAAAAAAATCCAAGAACAATTTTAAATTGCAAAGTTTTTGTGGTTCAAAGCACCTTTACATCTCTGTATTGCTAAAGCATGTGCAAAATTAGCTTTTAACATAACATGTTTACTAGAGTTTGCCAACAAGAAAGACAATTTTGTCTGGGTATCACAATGCATTTCTCCTTCTAAAACATGAGAGATCAGGTCACAGTGTATTTCTGCTGAACATGGACAGATAAAAGATAGTGAGGGAGATACTCAACCTGGTTAAGACTAGAGGGACACAATCTTAGCTCGTACATAATGTTATACCTGCCCTCCAGCAAAGCCGAGGGCATCTGTTGAAACCTTAACAGAGTTAAAGTTTTACATATTGTAAAGTTTCTTATATAAATAAAGTATTCTTCAAGGTGGTGGAGAATCTTAAATTTACAATACCAAGGGGCTATAGGAGTTAACAAAAGACCAGCCAAATCAGCTTGAATGTAACTATCTCTCATACGAGTCTTAAACATGACTTTAGCCCTAACCTTTAGCCCTAACCTTAGGATAGCCATGAAAAAAATCAAGAGAAAAACCAGCCAGCCTAAGTATTTTATTCAGACTACTCTTCCAACTCAATCCAAAATCAAAATTTAATTGCTTGGTCCAGCAAAGTTTTGGCAAGCGGTCAACAGGTATATGTCTAAGGTGGAGCCAGTAAGCGAACATACAAATTCAGGCCTTCATTTCCATAGACTGTATGCCAGTTTCTGCTCAAACCATACATGAAGGTGCTCATTTAGGCATGGCTAAGATGGATCTGAGAATCTTATTCTCGACAGTTTTGAAACTGGCCAATATAAAGTATCCCCAAATGTCTGCACCATACAGGGCTTGCGGACTTAATTTTTGTTCAATAAGGCTTGCTGGTTGACCCAGTCTCCAGGTGCGGTACGCCCCATAGGCCGTCAGGGGCAATGCCCCTCCTGGCCCCAGAACTCCCCCAACGATCACGCTGAAGTGCTGGCATTCTGTTTTTTTTTTTTGTTTGTTTTAAAATGCCGCCTGACCGAACCCATAGAAGGTTACTACCTTCTAAACAAGGTTCTTCAAGATAGCTCAAAACATTCTCACAACTGGGTTGTTCGTGCGATACAACACAGTTGTGAGGATGTGAGGAGCCTCTCAAAGAAGAACCACCAGAGTGGTGAGCCTGCCCCAAAGAGCTGGTGGAGGCAGAGTTCGCCTTCGAGTCTGGGGCACACAGTGGCTGGCTCCTCCTATTGGTTCAGCAGGGCCAACAGGAGGAGCCAGCCACCCCCACCCACTGAAGACTTCCTTAGGACATCTAAGGAAGCCTTCAGAGAAAAAAGGGAGGCGTTCCACCGTATATGCGGTATGGGCACCTAGAAGCACCATCCATACCGCATAAAGGGAAACCAGCAATGGTTTATTAGTGCCACTTCGGGCACTATTTCCTTGCAGAGGTTAGCGCCAGTGCTAAAGTCCATACTCAGGCACCACAGTAGGCGCCCAGGCCACAGGACGCCCCTCACTCACAGACTATGGCTGGGCAGTGTGTGTGTGTGTTGGGGGGGGGGATCCTGGGAGCTGCCACACAGCTCTTAGGCTCCCCCTCCCTCCCAGACCCAGAGGGAGGGGGAGCCTAGGAGCTTCAGTGCTGCCTGCCAGAGTCACGAGACGCTTGGAGCTGGTTCCTCACCTCACTCCTGAGTCTGCAGCATGTCCTGTAAACTGCCTGCCTCCCTCCTTCCATCCGATTCAACGCTGCCTTCTGCCTACCTGTGCCTTCCTTATTCTCTCCTGCCTGAGTGAGGACACCACGCTGATAAGTGACCTGTTTTCTATTCTTGGGGCCTTTTTTGCTCTTGGGGTTCTTCAGGCCTGGGGGGGTAGGCCATCCCCCCCAGGTCCCAAGAACCACAGGAGCAAAAGAAGTGATGGGATGGGATTGAGTGGGAGCAGAATGGGGGTGAGTGGGATGGGTTTGGGGGACAGAATGGAGGCCGGGGGGTGGGATTGCGTGGGGGTGCATAGAATGGGGACTCTTGGAGGAAGAGAATGGGGGTCTGGAGGAGGAAAATGGGGGTGTTGGGTGGAATTGGGGATGGGAGCAAAATTGGGGTCTTAAAATTAGTGTTTTAAAATATTTTAGAATTAGTGTTTAGTGTTTTAGAATTAGTATTTCAAAATTGCTGCAGATAAGGGCACATAGAATAAGTACTGAGCTTTACTTTTCAATCACAAAGGCTATATGAAACTTGTATTTGAATTGGCTGGGTGACAATTACATGTGTTTTGTATTTTATAACAAGTATAAAGTTCCTTAAAAAATCTATCATGCTGGCATAATTGTGAATGCTGCACAATCTGCACAATCTACACACAAATCTATGATGTTGGTGTGATGACCACACAATTTGTGCGTGCTGCACAATCTACACACAAATCTATCATGCTTGTGTGTATTGAGTGAGAGATTTGTAAACCTGTATTTGTTTAACCCCCCCAGTAATGCTGAACACTCTGGTGATATACCCTGGTTTGGTATATTAATTAGGGGTGGGACCAAACTGAAAAAAATGGATTTCGGTTTTACCAGTTACCGGTTTAAAAAAAATCAGTTTTATCGGTAAAACTGGTTTACCGGTACCAGTTTTTTTTCATTGATTTCAATGGGGAAGTGACCCCGTTGAAATCAATGTAAAAAAACCCCAAACCTCCCCCCTCCCTCTCCCTGACAGTGTGGGTGGAAGGGGGGACACCCCCCCACCCCCCCCACCAGTGGCTGCCCAGCCTGGATTTTTTTTTTTTTTAACCGGACCGCCGGACCTGTGGGCTCCAGGCTGCCGCCACATCGCCAGCTGCCCGGCGGCAGCCAGGGCTATTGCTGAAGGAGACAGCTCTCCTCTGGGAGCCCTCCTGAGAATATCAGGCAGGCACTGGCACTCTGGGTTAAACCCCCCCTGATCGCCTTTTATCTGCACTGCGGGTGGCGGCGGCAGCAGCAAAAGCGCAGCGCAGGGCCGGCTTAAGTGCTGGCTTCAGTGCTTCACTAGGCCTTCTGGGTTTACCAGCCAGCGCTGAATCCAGACCTGCACCGTGCTGCTGCCGCCGCCGCCACCGCCGCTGCCACCCGCAGCACAGGTAAAAGGTGATATGTGTTTTTTTTAACCCAGAGTGCCAGTGCCTCCCTGATATCCTCGGGAGGCCACCCAGAGGAGAGCTGTCTCCTCCAGCAATAGCTCTGGCTGCCGCTGGGCCCTTCCACCCATGCAGCCTGGGAGGGGGAGGGAAAGTGGTTTGGTTTTTGGTTTTTTTTTTTACATTGTGGCCATTGATTTCAATGGCCGTAATGTAAAAAAAATCCGGTGCCGGAACTGGCACCAGTACGGGGAATTCTTGGATCTATCCGATATCCCTGATACTGCCAAATACTGGCAGCTTCGGATATCAGGAAATCCGAACTTCCCACTCCTATTAACTATTCATTTCTTATTAAAATTTCTTCCTTTATTCTCCCATGCTTTGAGACTGTGATGAAATTCATAAATCCACTGTGAACTAGCTATTCAGCTGGTGTAAATGCTTTATGCTAGCAGGGAATCTGACCTATTAATATTAGGGATAAGTTAATGGTGCTTTTAGATGTCGCAATACTTTGTAGGTGCTTCTGCTGAAGTCCATGAGTGATAATCATGGAGTCTGAAAGTTTTTATTACAATTTTGTGTTGTGTTAATGATTGCAAAAGTACCTGTTTCGGCTAAAATTTCTCATACATTAACTTCAGGTCTAGGTTCATATTCTTTGGTTAAAAGTGCTTTTCCTGCATTTTGGTATGTCTTTCATTGAATGCCACATGGTGAGTGCTTCCTGTCCTCTCCACAGAACTATGCATGCCTCTTTTCCCTTTGTAAAACTCTTTGCAGCATTTATGGTGTGCCATTTAGAATTTCACATAATCTTGTTGGCCTTTGCAGTATTTTCTGTGCATTGTAGTTGTAATCATGATGGTTGTGCATTTCAAAAGGGTCTGTTTGTTTGGACACAGGCATTTGACTGTCATGGATACAGTGTAGGTAGATATCGGGATGCTGGTCTGGATGGAGCTGGTTTGGTGGCAATGCAGGCCTGAAACTGGCCAAACTTTTTGTTGTTGTTGTTGATATTTCCAGTTTTTTACAAAGATCATAAGTACTACATATGTTGTCATGTCATACATTTTTTCATTAGCAGTGTAAACATCAACCACCTAACATGTCAGAAATAATAACCAGTGCGCGTGTTTCCATCATGCTAGATAATACATTCATTCCTTTTAGGAGTCTTAGACCTGTATTTCAGGAATACTCAATCATTGTATGAACCATTAGAGTTGGGAGTCGAGTAGAGATTTTAACTTATTTGACCCCGGCCACATTTTATCTAAAGTTTGCAGAATAGGAGCTCATGTTTCTTTAAAACTCTGTAGCTTCCCATGTAACCCGGCTTGTAATTTCTCCATTTTGAACATGAAAAACATTCTTTGGAGCCATTCTTCCATCTGCAGCTTTCCTTGATCTTTCCAGTGTCTAAGTATTATGTTGATGGCCGCAAGAAATATCATTTTGCACGATTGAATTTTCCCCTCCAGCACTTCCCCCTTCGAGTAAAGACCCAGAAGCGCCACCTCAGGCCTGAGGGGAACTATTGTCCCAACTAATTGGTTTATTACCTTCCAGATTTTACTCCAGAAGACCTGCACTTTGCTGCAGAACCACCAGCAGTGCAGGTAGTCTCCCTACTCTCCGCATCCCCTCCAGCACAATGCTTTACCCCCTGGCACCGCGTATCTTGTTCTATCTGGGGTTAGATAGAATCTCATAGTTAATTTTATCTGGGCCTGTGTGTTTGGATGGGCATTTGGCTGCCGGGGATATAGTGTAGATACATACTAGGGATGCTGGTCTGGATGGGTCTGGTTTGGTGCCAACGCAGGCCTGAAACTGACCAAATTTTTTTAAAAGGGCCGTTGGCTATGCTCCACTTGCCATTGATCAGGCTCCGCCTCTAGGTTTGCTGGCTGGGGGCGGTGGGAGGTTCAATTCACCCACTGCCCCAGCAGTCTCAAAAACCACCAGCCGCCACTGCCCGTCTCCCCTCAACTGTTCTCCAAAACCACACAATTCCATTTACAGTCTGAGAAGTTCTTTGCGTTATCATATTTAAATGTCCCTGCCAGCTCCAGGTAAGAGGCTGCAGCTGACCAGCCCTGCAGCCCCTCCCTCTCCTGCACTCCTAAGGAAACCTGCCAGCCTGCTTTACCCCAGAGGGCTGCCCAAGCATGTGCCTGCCCTGAAAGGCTGCAGAAAAGACCCTACCTGCCTCTGCTCCTCCCCCCAAACCCACATGTGCTTGACTCCAGTTTGCTTTCCGGCTTGCTCCAAGTAAGAGGCTGCAGCTGACCAGCCCTGCAGCCCCTCCCCCTCCTGCACTCCTAAGGAAACCTGCCAGCCTGCTTTACCCAGAGGGCTGTCCCAGCAGCTGCAAGCCTGTGGGTGGTGCCCAAAGGGTGGCGCCAAAAAGGCGGTGACTAAAGGGCATTGCCCATTTTATGGCTGTTGTGAGACCGGTGCGAGGTCTGTGAGGAACCACCCAGCTGATGACATCCACGCCACACAGCTTCTACCGATCCCCTCTTCCATCACTGCCAGACACTGCACAATTGCTCCTGCAACACCCACTGGCCTGATCTGCTGCAGTGACTGTTGCCACCTAGGATGCCTCCCCATATTTCCCTCACTCCCTCACCTCCTTCTTCTCTCCTTCTCACCCTGCTGCTGGCTCCCCTGCTCCTCCCTCTCCCTCCTCCAACAGCCTTTGTCCAACTGGCCTACCCCTTATTCTCACCCGTGCCTATTCCCCCTCCTCCCCGTCACCCATTCCCTGCAAGCCCCCCCTCCCCTCCACCGCCCCTCATCCGATCCCTGCACACCCAGACACTCCACATCCTATTGTGGCCGGTGTGAGGCCGGTGCAAGACCCATTCCCTGCAAGCCTCCCTTCCCCTCCCCCTCCCCCATCCAAGTCCTGCAAACCCAGCCGCTCCGCATCCCTCAACCCACTTCTTTCTCGCCGCCTTTCCCAATGCCTGCTAGTCGTTCCCCAAATACTTCTGTCTGCCCTCCTCTGCAGACTGCTGCAACTAACCTGATTGTAACCAAGCCAAGCACGTGCACCTGAGACTTCGCAGCCGCCTGAATGTTTGTTTGTTTTCTCCCTGTCTCCCCCTCCTTGACTTTTAGATTGTAAGACATAGGCAGGGACCGAGTCTATTTCTATGTTCTGTAATGCACCAGGTACATGGCTGGCACTATACAAATGTGTATAATCATCATCATCATCATCATCATCATCTATAGCTTTTAACTTCCTCAATATGGACCGAGTGAAGAAACCATCTGGAGACCGATAGCCTATTTGCAAACAGCATGACGTTTGTTTTCGCATATTTCACTTGCAAGTGGCTATTTTTGCAACATACACCTAAAGCCAGCAATAATCTCCTCATGCTGGTTCCAGAGTACAATATTTATGTTTAATATATGCTAGTACATATATTCGACCTTTTTGCAAGAGATTTCAAATATACTAGTGGGGGGTCTGGTTAAAATTAAGAATATTATTATTTTTCAAAATAGAGAGAACTTTTAAGCAGGATTATTATACACAGGTGTATAACGTTTATGTTTAATATATGCTAGTATTAGGCATGGGCGAACAGATCGCGGTTCGTGTTCGGCCGTTCGGTTCGGCCGCGATCGGTTCGTGCGTTCGCGTTCGGCCGTTCGGTTCGGCCGCGTTCGGTTCGTGTGTTCGTGTTCGGTCGTTCGGTCGTACCTCGCGTTCGTGTTCGCCCGTTCGGTTCGGCCGTTCGTGTGTCGGCCGTTCGTGTTCGGTTGTTCGGGCAGGTCGTACGTTCGTGTTCGGCCGTTCGGTTCGTTCGCCATC
>QEPC01014630.1:864052-916134 GCA_003113815.1 Sphenodon punctatus
CGGAAAATCAGAGTGTGTTAAGAAACACAGACACTGGCGGCGCAGCTCCAACAGTCACTCACTCTCACTGCGATTGGGGATCAAGAGGGAGAAACAAGCTACAAACACACCTATTTATACTTAATGGTGAAGGCGGGACATGTCTCTCTGGGAAAACCCTAGCCAATGAAATTCGGAATGTGGGTGTCGTCAGGGTCCAAGGGTTGATCATGCTGCCAGATCTTGCGATACCTTGTATTCCGGGTGGCGGAAACATGATACAATGATCAGATAACCACAAAGATTCCATGGACCACGGAAAGGGGAGTTGGCGCCGCTTATTATTGGAATCCGCAAAAGTTTCGCTTCTGTTTGCCAGTTCCGATGCCACAGCACCATTAGCGACAAACCACAGCCGCAGGCCTCGGAAAGCTGCCTCTGCTGAACCGTGCCACGATGTGTGGAATAGGGGTTTCCGTCGGTAACAGCTGCCGTGGCGGCATGCCACTACAGGCCTACTCCTGATCCTGGAGAATGGGCTCTGGTGGTAACCAGGGCTACAGGTATTTCAGAGGAGGTATCTTCTCCAGGGTCAGGGGGTCTTGCTCTTGGTGGCGGCTTCCTTTGCTAATCTGTCTGCTTGACTATTCCAGAAAGTCGAATCTGTAGGCTTCCTGGAATGTCCCGTGCTGTGCACAACCCAAGTGAGGCCAATTCTGGCTTTGACCAGTTCTGCAATTTCCCCCCATTTTTCTGAATGGGCTACTAGTCTCCCATCAGAAGCAGTCTGCACGTGCTTCTTCCTAGCCAAATTGGAAGCCATGTGGTGTCTGCACGTGCAGTCCAATCAGAGTCTGTGTAAATGGCTAGGGAGATTTCCAGCGGCTCGAATTCAAGGATGGCTAACACAGCCTGGATTTCAGCTGCCTGGGAGGAATGGGGGCACTCTGATCCCTGTAGCACATGCCTATCCCTCACCAAAACAGCTACCCAGCCTGTCTTAGTCTCTCCTTGTTCATAAAAAGATGACCCATCCGTATACCACACTGTTAACTCCTTTTCTGCTGCTTCTGCCTGACACTTTCCCCATTGTACTGGCCATTCGGTGTGCTGAGGTTCTGGGAGGGGGCATACGTGTTCTTCCCCTTCTATGAGTAAACCATAGGGGGCAGGGGGCTCTTTTTGTTCCTTGCTGAACCCCACTCCCCAGTTTACCAAGGGGATTCATGGGCTCCCAGTTAGGGTAAGCTCGGGGAGGGAAAGTGCTACCAGGGTTCCCTAGTGGTCCCTTCTGGGAGTTGGCTCGACTCACATGGCAGCCACTAAACCTTTGTGCAAGTCAAGCTCCCCCTGAAGCTCTTGAATGGTCTCCTCGCAGGCTCTATGGTTAGCCGCGACCTTAGTGGTCCGGTTCTGATCCGCCAAGAAGCTTGCCCCAATTACTCCAATTGCTCAACCCCTCCAGTTCCTTTTCAGCCTGCTCATCCCTAACCAAGGCTCCACTGCTCTCCTCCTGGGGTCTTTTAAGGAACGATCTCAGGTTCCATTTTTCTGCCACAGACTCACACTTATCCCTTTCCAATTCCATACACTTTACTTCCAATCTCTCTGCCCTCTTTCCCTCCTTCTCATACTTTTGTTTAGTCTCCCTCAGCAGCTCCTGCAAGTCGCAGCATGCATGCCACAATGCCCAAGCTGCACAGGCATCCTATTTATTCCCCTTAGGTTAAAATTTCTGACAGTAGTCTGCATATGCCTCCCCTACTGAAGCCACCGTGTCCTGGCTTTTAAAACACCCCAGCTCCCAAGGGCACCTCCCCTTTTTTGCTGCCCATCTCTCCAGTTTTGCCTTTCCCTGCTCCTTTTGGAGCATACTTGCCACTTCCCAAGCACTGACTGTCATTCCAGAACCTATTCTGGTATAGTTCCCTGCGTTACTTTTTACCACCTCCACATTCCAATGGTACACTCCCCGGGCTGCTAAAGCAGTCCCCCACCAACAACTTCTTACAAGTTGTGTGACCCACACTAGGGCTCCCAGACACAAAAATCCCAGGGTTGCCCACGCAACCCCAAGATCAGTGCTCTCCCACTGTCCCAAACCCAATGCTATGGGTTCAAGACCCCAAAGATCCCTGGACTGTCACTATGTGCCCCATGACCACAATTCTCCCATCATTTTCAAATGCCCTGAACCTGTCACTACAAGGTCAGGACCACAAACACAGGTACAAATACAGATACCTGGACTGGGTCTAGCAATCCCAAGATCCAATCCTCTAAACTCACGAGTAAGACCCTCAGTCACCAGACAGGTCCCGTTGGATGTGGCGCTCTTTCCTATAGCCCTCAGTCTAGTGCTCAACTCTGTTGGACTTGGCATCTTTACATGCAAGTTTAATCACAATAGTTACCACAATAACCTCAACTCCACAATCCCAGACTATTTATCCCCAACAACCCACTCCCCAAACTTTTTTAAATCCACAGGTCTGGAGACGGAGAAGAGAGAAAGGGAGAGAGAGAGAGAGAGAGAGAGAGAGAGAGAGAGAGAGAGAGAGAGGTGGGCACAGAGATAGAAAAGAGATAGTGTTTGGGGGGTTTCAGCTGACTGTAGCTACGTACGCCTCCGTGGACTTTCCACCCGTGTCCTGATTGGATCACCATGTGACTGCCCACATTATCCACCAATCTTTTAACAGGAGAACCCCCTCCCACTCATGACTATTGGGGGTTTCGTACCCCAATATCCACCGTTCCTTAACTTCGGGGGGAATTAGCTTAATTTGTTAAACCCAGGGGTCCTGTGTGTCCTAACAGGAGAACCCCCTCCCACTCATGACTATTGGGGGGGTTGGTACCCCAATATCCACTGTTCCTTAACTTTGGGGGGAATTATCTTAATTTGTTAAACCTGGATAACTGGTAAAAATATCTGGCGATACCGATCAGAAGGGTAATAAGTTGGGGAGGGAGTGCGGGGGGGGGGGGGGGGGGGGATAGGGTTTAGTTAAAATGAATGAAAGTACATAATGACAAAAGACACCTGGCAGGTGACACCAAATAATTGTACTCAAAGATCTGTGAAACAAGTATTGTGTATTTACTGAACAGTTGTATTGTTTGCTATAAAATAAAACATCTATTTATAAAACCAAAAAAAGAAGAAGCAGCCACTCCAGCCCCAGGAGCCCCATCAGGGTTATGGGGCCTACATTACTAGAAGGGAGGGTTGTGTCCAATATATGAAGCTGCCACTCTAGCCCCAGGCCAGGACCCACCATCAGGGTTCTTGGGCGTGTCATTGCACGGCATCAAGAAACAGCCACTCCAGCCCCGGGACCTACTGTCAGGGTTCTGGGGCCTACGTTACCAGCAGGAAGGGCTGTCCAATATCCAGAAGCTGCCACTCTAGCCCTAGGACCCACCCTCGGGGTTATGAGGACGTCATTCCACTCAAAGAGAGCCGTCATTCAACAGCATCAAGAAACAGCCACTCCAGTCCCGGGACCCAACGTCAGGGTTCTGGGGCCTACGTTACCGGCAGGGAGGGCTGTCCAATATCCAGAAGCTGCCACCCTACCCCTAGGACCCACCCTCAGGGTTCTAATCTGGGGCCCATCATTCCATGGCATCAAGAAACAGCAAGCACTCCAGCCCCAGGACCCGCCATCAGGTCTCTGGGGCCTACATTACTGGCAGGGCTCACGGGGCACTGTCATTCCATCTTTTCTTTATGAGTTAGCAATCTGATGTTCACGGCAAAAGAGAGAGAGAGAGAGAGAGAGAGAGAGAGAGAGAGAGAGTCTCCCCACTGCTATAAGGAGAGGCAGACATGATCCTACCCATGCTGTCACCTGCACTATATGGCCAGAGAGAGAGAGGCTCCCTGCTAAAACAAGAGAGATGGGGGTGGAGGGGGGAAGAGGTGTATCCAGCTCTATCTGCCTGTCACCTGCCAGAACCAGTGAGAACTCTCATCTGTGCCCACATCCACCAGCAAACCTACCAGAATGAGATGGAAATAACACACAACGTATTATATGTGCCTGCCTGCCTGTGTGCATTCCTGTACCTGCTACCACCTATCGTATGATTGAATGAAGTGTGCCCAACCAAGCACTAGTAATTCTAGGGACATCATTCAACTCCCAAAACCTGTCATTCCAGTGTACCTGAATCAGTCATGCCCGCCCGTCCCAGAAACCATCAATGAGATTCTGGGACCATCATTCCAGTCACTGGGGGCTGTCATTCCATTCCACTGCATCCAGAAGCCCGGTGCCTGCACGCCAGCCTGTCCCCCCTCCCACCAGCCTACTCGTCTGCACCCACCCACGGATGCCTGAAAAAAAAGCCCCTCTGATCACCAGCACCCGCCGCCTGCTGCCCGCTGCCAAGGAGCCTGTCTCTCTTTCTCTCTGGCACACACACACAGACACAAGCCCTGCCCCTCCTGGGGGGCTGTCTGCAAGTTGAGACCCTGCTGCTGGCACATCTTTGGGTTAATACCTTACCTACGCTACATGTGGTGCCAGGTGCTGCTGGTAGGGAACGACAAGCTGTATGAGATTCTGCCACCTGCCAGAACTTCAGCACAGAGGGATAAAAGATTGGAAAGGTCAAACAAACCTCATAGCAAGTAACAACAAATATAACTTTCATTAAAGCTTTTTCAACAACAACATTATAAAATCAAAACCAAACATTAGAATGGAAACTTAAGGGGTCTACTCTTAGTCTTTGGGCCTGTCCCCCGGAAATTGGGGAAAAGATAAAAGGGTTTCACGGGACCTAGGGGCAGGCACCCCGTGATCCGGCATTTGGTAGCCGTGTTCTATGGTAAAGTCCACTACCCCTGCCATGGCCACCTGCCACCTAGAGACTGACTGGTGGTAGAGTTCCAGGTCGGCGATCTCGGCAGAGACATACTTGAAATATGCCTTCACCTTCTATTTATGTACCTTGACCTCCTGGAACTTTTCCACCAGCTGGTTCTCCATAGTGACTGCTTGCAGCCGTAGGCCATCCATGAATTTCTGGGTCAGCTTCTGGACTTCGGCCCGAAAAGCCATGGCTGACTCCTTCTGGGGGTACTCCTCAGTGGAGCTTGAGGAGGGGGAAGGCCTGTGATGGCGGCGTTTCTGGCGTGCCTTCCCCCCCTTCTTTTGATGTTGCTGATGCTCCACGCCAGAGTCCTGCCACCTCACCGTCTTGCCATGGAGTTTCTCTACGTGGGCGATTAGGCCCGATGTGGTCCTCTGGCTGTCCCTTTTAAATCTTTTGTTGAAGATCTAAAGATAAAAAGAAAGGAACACAAGAAGTGCCATACTGTGTCAGACCAATGGTCTGTCAAGTCCTGCCTGCATTCTGTTTCCACAAGTGGGTGGGTGGCCAAGCTCTCTCTGCAGGGGACATCCATAAGAAGGTCATAGGGCAATCCATTCCCTGTTGTTCCAGCCCCCGTGCCTTATCATGAATCCATTATGCTTCTCATACCACCGCCAGACATCAGACCTCATGCGCCTGCTATCTGGCAGTGGTAACCTCTGCCTCGATGGGGTTCTGGTGGTCTGGGCACCAGCGCTGGGGGCAGCATCATCACCCTCTCTGAACCAGGAACACATAAACAACACGTAAATAATATCATGCATTTATGATAATGCCTCTAGTCCTCCCTCTTTGGGGTGCTAGGGGATGCTAGGGATGGTAAATGGAGAGACCCTTTCTGGCACGTGCAACTCCTGCCCTTTTTGGGGTGCTAGGGATAGCAACTGGAGAGAACCTTGCTGGCACATGAAAATCCTGCCCTTCTTTGGGTGCTAGTAGGTAGGTATGGCAACTGGAGAGTGGAGACCCTTGCTAGGGATAGCTGGTACATGTTTGGGTGGGGGTACTTGTGCTCATGCCTGACTGCTGAAAGAGCCCCCCACACCCTCTCTCTCTCTGGCAGACACCCACTGCCACCCGCTGATGCCCACTGTTTGTGCCTGACTGCCCACCTGCGCACCAGTGAGCTCACTCTAAAGGATAGTATTCTTCTTGTTCTCAAAGTAAAAATAAAGTTTACAAACCTGGCAGCACCTCCTGTGCCCGGTTCTTGCTCCTCTGAGGAACCAACCTCCACCACCGAAGGTCCAGCAGCAGCCACCTCTTCCTCCTCCACCAGCTCTGCCACCTTGGCCCAGGTCCTTCTATTAAGCCTCACCCTCTTCATTTTTTTTTTCTCCCACACAAACCCACACAAACCGCCAAACAAAACACACCCACCAACACTCACCAACCAGCCAAAACAACACACAGTCCAACACAGCCAAAACACACCAAACAAAACCAAACAGCCATCCAGCCACAACACACACAGTCTCTCTCACACAAGCTCCGCACGCACTTAATTTCTGGTTTCCAGTTTCTGACGCAAACATGGGATCACGCGATACCTAGACCAATTTCCAAATGACCGAAACAAAACGAACTCTGCCAAACCAAACGACCGAATCTGAACTAGTTCCCGGACCGAACGACTGAACCCGAACTCAGCTCCCAAACCGAACGACCGGATGACCAAATGACCGAACGACCAAACCGCGATCTGTTTGCACATCCCTACAGATCTTATACCACAATGACAAATAAGAGAATCCCTGGCATAGGCTCATTCTCTGCATATTCTGTGCAGGCTTATAAACCTGAGACCCTTTATCCCAACTTTATAATAGTTGGCAGAGATGATCCTGAAGGTGTGAGATACAGCCCTGTCAAGTTTCATTTACACTAGTTGGAAAAAAAGATGTTACAGTCAGATATACATTTTTAAGTTAATTAGTTATACCACCAGGACCATTTATCCAATCCTTCTGAAATTTGGCATAGATAATAATGATGGGGGTGTGTTTTGAGTATAATAAACTTGCCACGTTACATCCACATTAGATGGGAGACAAAGAAGCTACAGCCACGAATGTAAATGCATATTTTGGCAAAATAACATAATTCCAACTGCTTATAAAATCAGATTTATTTATTTATTTAATACCCCACACCTCCTGCTGTAAGCAGCATGGGGCGGCTTACAATATTAAAACACATAAAAACAGTAACATAATAAAGTATAATAAAAACGGAGGCACCAAACCAAACTGCCTCCCCTCCCCCTTCCTCCATCCCACCCTACACCCCATCTCCCTCGCCAAAAGCCAGTAGGGATGTGCGAACAGAAGGGGGTTCGGATGTTCAGTCGTTCAGTCATTTGGTTCAAAAACCGAGTTCAGGTTCAGTCGTTCAGTTCGAAAACTGAGTTCGGGTTCGGTTGGTCAGTTCGGCGGAGTTCGGTTCGGTCAAAGGTTTGGTGGAGTTCAGACCCGCCGCGAGGCTTGGGGCACTCCAGGGACCCCCAGGGTTGCCCATGGTAGCATGGAAGGCTGTCAGAGAGCCAGCAGCAGCAGCAGAGACCAGGAAGGCTTGGCTCTTGGCATCCTGGGTTGCCAGGGAATTTCAGGCTGGCAGGCGTCCAGTTCTGTTCGCTCTATGCTGGCTGAGTTCTCCATTTCTAGTTGCCATCATAGCAGGTGGTGTCTGGCTGGCTGGCTGGCTGTCCACGTGAATCACCACCGGGCAAGGCTACGTGACCAATTTGCAGAAGAGTTGGTTGAGATCTGGTGAGTAGGATGCCAGCCTATAATACCCGGCCCCGTATGGGTGCCATGCCAGTCACCAAACCCTGGCTTGGCCTCTTCCTTACCTGGAACGTAGGCCCCAGAACCCTGAGAGTGGGACCTGGGGTTGGAGTGGCTGACTGTGATGCACTGGAATGACAGCTCGCTGTGAGCAGAATGACATCCCCAGAACCCTGAGGGTGGGTCCTGGGACTAGAGTGGCTGTCTTCTGGATGCAGTGGAATGACAGTCCTCCCTGCCTGCAATGTAGGTCCAAGAACCTTGATGGTGGGTCCTGGGGCTGGAGTGACGCTGTTTGTATATGCAGTGGAATGACAGCTTCCCTCTGAGCGGAATGACGGCCCCAGAACCCTGAGGGTGGATCCTGGGGCTGGATTGGTTGGTTTCTGGATGTAGTGGAATGACAGCCCTCCCTGCCTGGAACATAGGCCCCAGAACCCTGATGGTGGGTCCTGGGACTGGAGTGTCTGGCTGTTTCCTGATGTGGTGGATTGATGGCTCCATGCATATTAGCCCCAAGATGTGCCAGCAGGGTCTCAGCTTGCAGACAGCCCCCCAGGAGGGGCAGGGCTTGTGTCTATGTGGGTGTGCCATAGAGAGACAGGCTGTGGCAGTCTGGCAGAGGCATAAGCGGGCATTGGCAGGTGCACTGCCTGCTGTCACAGAGAGATTGCCACATGGGCGGAAGCCTTGGGAAGTGAAGTTGTGATATATAATACTTGGTTACATTTATCGGTTGGTCCTTTTGAAGCCCTCAAGTGGAGAATGATGACCACAGAACCCTGAGGGTGGGTCCTGGGACTAGAGTGGCAGCTTCTGGATGAATTGGAATGACAGCTCCCACATAGAGGGTCCTTATTCACTTACAGCATGGCCCAGGGACAGCCGGCTTTGCTCCTGTTGGACACAGACAGCTATTTGGACTTAAAGGAGGTATCCAGCATCATCACTAAGGCAGGTGAGGAAATAGCCAAGAGGAGCTTGCTTGCAGGCTGGCTGGCATGGGTGGAGCATCAGAGACCCGGCCAGGGCTTGGTGGCTGGAAGCACTCCCACACGGCTGGGTGTTGCAGGCTTGGCTCATACTCAACAGAACTCATAAAGCTCTAATGCCAATTCGTCAAGCCTTGCCTGGTGGTGAATCACATGGACACCCAGTAGCAGACGTTGGGATTGCCCGGTCTTAGAAAACGTGGCATAGCAGAGGCAGCATTGGCAGCAGTGGCAGACATTGGATTTCCAGGGCACAGTACCCATGGCACAGCAGACAGCAGCAGTAGGATTTGCCTGTGCACGGCACCCATAGATGGTAGGAGCCAGGATGGTAGGATTTGCCAGGGAAGAGCTTCCACACAGCGGCAGATGGCAGCAACAGGATTGCTTGGGAACATTTACATTGGCCAGGGCAGAGCACACATGGACCAGCAGACAGCAGCAGCGGGATTACCAGACCAGTGGGGCACATCACCCAGGGTTACCATGGCAGGTAGACAGTCTCCTTGACATGAGAGGCAGGCAGGCTGGGGCAGGGTTCGAGTTTTTACCACAGGGCGGGCAGACAGGTAGCGTGGCATGTGCATAAGGCAGATAGACTGAGGCAGGCTTTGAGCTTTTCCCACAGGGCAGGAAGACAGACAGCGTGGCATGTAGAAGGCAGGCAGACTGAGGCAGGCTTTGAGTTTTCCCCACAGGGTGGGCAGACATGTTCAGAAGGCAGGCAGACTGAGGCAGAGAGGCTGAGCTTTGAGCTTTGCAACCTGGCAGGGCACTCAGATAGGCTGGCAAAGACTGTGCAATGTCATTTTTGTTATTGTCGATATCGATACTGATACCAATTTCAAAGATTTTATTTTCATTATTGGTATCGGTATCTATATCGTTTGGTCCTGTGATCGTGCCAGAAACCGGAAATGGTATTTTGATTGCGTGTGTTCTCATGGTGTCTGACTTATGTGAAAAGTGTTGTGATTGTGAGCTTTTGTGTGTTTGTATGTGTGTCTTGTGGCTGTGTGGTTTGGTTTGGTTTGGTTTGGTTGAGGTTCGTTTCATTGAGTTGGGTTGATTGGTTGAGAAGATGGAGTATAAAAAAAGAAAAATGATGAAGAAGGTGAAGGTGGAGTAGGAAGAGGCCCAGCCTGGACCATCTGAGGTGGTGGAGGTCGACTCCTCGCCAGAGGAGGAAGAGGGCACAGGAGGTGCCACTGCTGCCAGGTTTGTAAAATCTATTTTTGTTTGTTGTTCCATATAACTTTGAGGACAAGAAGAGTCTATCCTTTAGTACGAACTCACTGGCATGTGGGTGGGTGGGTGGTGGGGAGTCAGGCACAAACAGTGGGCATCACCGGGGGTGTGTGCAGCGGATGGACAGGATTTGCACATGTCTTATTTCTGGGTCTGCCACAGAGAGGGTGGGGTGGGCTCTTCCAGCAATCAGGCATGAGCTGAAGCACCCACCCAGACACGTGCCAGCCAGGTCTCTACTTGCCATCCCTAGCATCCCGAGAAGGGCAAGATATGCATGCATCTTTTTTATGGGCCTGAAACAGAGAGAGAGAGAGAAAGAGAGAGAGAGGCGCTCTTGCAGCAGCAGCAGCAGCAGCAGCAGCAGCAGTCAGAGTTTCAACTTGAAGACACTACAGCACCATAGGCGGTGGTGGTGTATGTGGGAGAAAGGAAAAGAGGCAAGTAGGCAGCACTGCAGTAGCAGCAGCAGCAGCAGCAGCAGCAGCAGCAGCAGCACCGTCCATCCAATTGGTGTGGGAGAATGGGTATTGCTCTTGGAAGGACTAGAGGCACCACCATAAATGCATGATATTATTTAGGTGTTGTTTATGTGTGCCTGTGTCAGAGAGGGTGATGATGATGCCACCACTGGTGCCAGGCCCAGAACCCCATCACGGTGGAGGTCGCAGCCGCAGGAGCCAATCGAAACCAGGCCGATGAGTTCCGTGGTATGGCGGTACTTCTATACCCCCAAGGGTAGATTAACAGAATGCAAGGTAAGACACGGGGCCTGGAACAACAGGGAATGGATTGCCCTATGACCTGTTAGGAACTCCCCCGCAGGGAGAGAGACTGGCCAGCCAGTGGCCACCCACTTGTGGAGACAATGCAGGCAGGGCTTGATAGACCATTGGTCTGACACAGTATGGCACTTCTTATGTTCCTATCTTTTTATGTTCTTTAGATCTGCGACAAAAAAATAAAGAGGGGGTCACAGGAGACCACATTGGGGCTCATCGCCCACGTGGAGAACGTCCATGAACTTGAGGTGGAGTGTGGTCCTCAGGCTGAAAGGTGCAGCGGCAGCAAGGACTCCAGTGAGGAACAGCCCGCTAAGGAAAGGGGAAGGCCTGGCAGAAGCACTGCCACGACAGCCCTTCCCCCTCCAGCTCTGCTGAGGAGTCTGCAGCTGCCCGGGAGGAGATCCATGAGGCAAGGGTCTTTCAGGCACAGCTGGAGAGGCCCACAAACAAATATATTGACGGGCTGAGGGTCCAAGTCTGCACCATGGATGACCGACTGGTGGAGCGGTTCAAGGAGCTCCAAGTGAGGGAGCACAAGGTAGAAGCATCCGCGGAGTACCTTCGCACTAAGGAAGTCCTCAAATTGTACTGCCAGTCGGTCGCCAAATGGAAGGCGTCCTTGGCGGGGGCCCTGGATGTTCCCTGGCAACATGGGTACGAGGTGGAGGAGGATGTGCTACCCAACTCTCGGTCCCATGCACTCCTTTCTCCTTTTTTCTTTTTTCACTTTCTGGGGGACAAGCCCACAGATCCCTAATTTATTTTCCTTTGTATATTAATATTTGTTTTCAAAAGTTGTAATGTTTTTTCAAAAGTTTTTATAAAAGTTATATTTGTTATCAGCTTTGTTTGTCCTGGCCAATCTTTTATCCATCTGTGCTGCTTCTGGCAGGTGGCAAAATCTCATTATATATATACAGCTTGTCAGATCCCTACCTGACAGCAGCAGCACATGTAGCATATTAGCCCCAAGATGTGCCAGCAGGGTCTCAACTTGCAGACAGCCCCCCAGGAGGGGCAGGGCTTGTGTCTATGTGGGTGTGCCATAGAGAGAGAGGCTTTTGCAGTCTGGCAGAGGCATAAGCGGGCATTGGCAGGTGCACTGCCTGCTGTCACAGAGAGATCGCCACATGGGGGGAAGCCTTGGGAAGCGAAGTTGTGATATATAATACTTGGTTACATTTGTCGATTGGTCCTTTGGAAGCCCTCAAGTGGAGATGTGTTCAGCTCATAGAAAGATCAACCCGAGGGTGGGGGGGGCATACTTGCAGACAGAGTCCCAGATAGAGCAGCCAGCCAGGGATATATTTCCTGTTAGGGGGTGCCAGAGAGAAAGAGAGAGAGGCTCTTTGGCAGTGGGCAGCAGGCGGTGGTTGGGCAGAGGGGCTGTTTCAGCTGTCGTAGCGGGCATCAGTGGGTGGCTGCAGAGGAGTAGGATGGCGGTGGGGACAGGCTGGCAAGTGTGTGGCGGTGGCCACTGGCCATTCAGGCATGAACAGCAGCATCACTGAGTTAATGGTTCTTTGGACTAGAGTGACTGCTTCTGGATATAGTGGAATGGAATGACAGTCCCCCATTACTGGAATGATGGTTCCAGAATCTTGATGATGGTTCCTGGGACTGGCATGACTGCTTCAGGTACAGTGGAATGACAGCCCATGGGAGTTGAATGATGTCCCTAGAATTAGTGCTTGGTTGGGCACACTTCTTTCAATCATGCGATAAGTGGTAGCAGGTACAGGGAGGCACACAGGCAGACACATATAATACGTTGTGTGTGATTTCCATCTCATTCTTGTAGGTTTGCTGCTGGATGTGGGCATTGAGAATGAGCATGGATGAGAGCTCTTGCTGATTCTGGTAGGTGGCAGCTTGAGCTGGATACACCTCTCCCCCTCCACCCCCATCTCTCTCATTCTAGCGGGGAGCCTCTATGTCTCTCCTTCTCTCTCTCTCTGGCCATATACTGCAGGTGACAGCATGGGTGGGATTGTGTCTCTCTCCTTCTAGCAGTGGGGAGATTTTCTCTCTCTCTCTCTCTCTCTCACTCTCACCACTAGCATCAGGTTGCTACCTCATAAATAAAGATTCTTCATGCTCGCTCTCATCATTCTCACATCACCCTGCGTTCCATCCCTGCATGGACTTGTCTTATATCCCTAAAAAGGGTTAGATGGAACTGTCACTCTGAAAGGGAGAGTGATTCTTATCCTAGAGAGGAGCTTGAGGCCATCAGGACAGGCATGCCATGGTGGTGGGCAGTTGCTTTGGGCTCAAATAGCAGGTTGCTACCTCATAAAGAAAAGGTGGAATAGCAGCTCCTTTTGAGTGTAATGATGCCCCCAGAACCCTGAAGGTGGGTCCTGGGGCTGGAGTGGCAGCTTCTGGATGAAATGGATGGACAGCCCTCCCTGCCTGGAATGTAGGCCCCAGAACTCTGATGGTGGGTCCTGGGGCTGGAGTGGCTGGCTGTTTCTTGATGCAGGGGAATGACAGCTCCCCGTGAGTGGAATGATGGCCCCAGAACCCTGAGGGTGGGTCCTGGGGCTGGAGTGGCAGCTTCTGGATGAAGTGGATGGACAGTCCACCCTGCCTGGAATGTAGGCCCCAGAACCCTGAGGGTGGGTCGTGGGACTGGAGTGGCTGCTTCTTGATGCGGGGGAATGGCAGCTCCGTGGAATGTTGGCCCCAGAACCCTGATGGTGGGTCCTGGGGATGGAGTGGCAGTTTCTGGATGAAGTGGAACAATGGCTCTCTGTGAGCAGAATGATGGTCCCAGAGCCCTGACGGTGGTCCTGGGACTGGAGTGTTAGCTTATGGATGATGTGGAAGGACATTCCTCCCCACCTGGAATGTAGGCCACAGAAACCTGACTGTCAGTCCTGGGGCTGCAGTGGCTGGATGTTTCTTGATGCGGGGGAATGACAGCTCCCTGTGAGCAGAATGATGGCCCCAGATCCCTGAGGGTGGGTTCTGGGGCTGGAGTGACAGCTTCTGGATGAAGTAGAATGATGGCTCTCTGTGAGCGGAACAATGACCCCAGAACCCTGATGGTGGGTCCTGGGGATGGAGTGGCTGGCTGTTTCTTGATGCGGGGGAATGACAGCTCCCCATGAATGGAATGATGTCCCCAGAACCCTGAGGGTGGGTCTTGGGGCTAGAGTGGCAGCTTCTGGATGAAGTGGAATGACAGTCCTCTGTACCTGTAACATAGGACCCAGAACCCTGATGGTGGGACCTGGGGCTGGAGTGGCTGGCTGTATCTTTATACCGTGGAATGACAGCAATCTGTGAGAAGAATGATGGCCCCAGAACCCTGACAGTGGGTCCTATGGCTAGAGTGACAGCTTCAAGATGAAGTTGATGGACAACCCTCCCTGCCTAGAATGTAGGCCCCATAACCCTGATGGTGGGTCCTGGGGCTGGAGTGATATTGGAGGAGCCTCTGCTGCTGCTCCACCAATGCCAGCCAGCCCGCAATGCCCGATCAGGGCTTGGTGGCTGACACCCCTGCTTGGCCAGACATTTCAGGCTGGCAGGCATTGTTGGAGCGGTGGCAGACAACTTGAAATCTTCAAGGACCTCACGGATAATGGAAGATACATCACGTACCTGGAAGAGCTGTCTGAGTTTGTCCTATAGTGGATGGATGTGGGTTTATCTTTCAAGTTCATTCTGGTTCTAGTCATCTTGGTGAAGTTCAACAGGTGCTACCTGAATGATTGTGTTGCTGGAATGACCCATATGATCTGCAGGGATGTGCAAACAGTTGGTCCTAAGAGATAGGCGAGTGCCGTTCCGAAAGTATGGGTGATTGCCGATGACTTCTGTTGCCCTTGGCCAATTGAAAGGGAGTCGGGCTCAGATTCCTGAATACGGAGCAGCAGAGATGCTGTTGTCATGGCCAGGAATGGTCTCAGCATGAAGAGCGTGTGAACCAGGATCTCCCATTCCACCTCATTGTAATGTTCAGCCACCAGCTGCTGGCGCACTCATCCGAGCTATGGCTGTCTACAAGATTGAGGAGCAAATGGATGACATGCAGTACCACCACCAGCAGCAGACATTATATTGACAGGGCACAGTAACTGCCTTGGCACCCCTGCTTGGCCAGGCATTGCAGCCTGGCTGGCATTGGTGGAGCAGCGGCAGAGGCCCGGCCAGGGCTTGGTGGCTGTCACCCCTGCTTGGCCGGGCGTTGAAGGCTTGGGTCGTACTCAACCAAACTAAAGAAGGTCTATTGAAAATTGGGCAAGCTTTGCCTGGTTGTGAATCTCGTGTTCACCCAACCCCTGGCCACTGGCGCACTCATCCAAGCTATGGCCATCTACAAGATTGAGAAGCAAATTGCTGACATGCATTACCAACAGCAGCAGAAAGCATTGGATTGACAGGGCACAGAACCCTTGGTACAGAAAGTAGAGGCAGCATTGGCAGTAGCAGAGGACATTGGATTTCCAGGGCACAGAACCCTTGACACAGACAGCAGAGGCAGAATTGGCAGCAGCAGAGGACATTGGATTGCCAAATCACACAACCCATGGCACAGACAGCAGAGGTGGCATTGGCAGCAGCAGAGGACATTAGATTACCCGGGCACAGAACCCTTGGCACAAACAGAAAAGGTGGCATTGGCAGAAGCAGAGGACATTGGATTGCCAGGGCACAGAACCCGTGGCACAGACAGCAGAGATAGCAGCAGAAGGATTTGCCTGTGCGCGGAACCAGGATGTTAGGAACCAGGATGTTAGGATTTGCAAGGCAAGATCTCCCATACAGCAGCAGATGGCAGCAGCAGGATTGCATGGGCACATTTGAATTTGCCATGGCAGAACACCCATGGACCAGCAGACAGCAGGAGCGGGATTAACAGGCGATTGGGGCACATCACCCAGGGTTGCCAGGACAGGCAGACAGGCAACTTGGCATGAGAGGTAGGCAGGCTGGGGCAGGGCTTCAGCTTTTCCTACAAGGTGGGCAAACATGCAGTGTGGCATGAGCAGAAGGCAGACAGTCAGGCTTTGATCTAGGCCACCTGGATGGGCAGGCAGGCAGGCAGGCAGACAGGCAGCGTGGCATGAGCAGAAGGCAGACTGAGACAGGTTTTGATCTAGGCCATCTGGGTGGGCGGGCAGCATGGCATGAGCAGAAGGAGACTGGTATAGGCTTCTATCTAGGCCACCTGGGCGGGCAGACAGACAGGCAGTTTGGCATTAGCATGGGAAGGCAGACTGAGGCAGGGTTCGAGCTTTGCAACCAGGGCGGGCAGACATGCAGCATGGCATGAGAGGCAGTGGGGAAGGCAGGATGGGACCTTGGCAGGGCACTCAAATAGGCTGACAAAGACTTGCAGCAAGCACAAGAGAGAGCCAGTCACATAGGCAGGGCGAGATCATCTAGCTAGAGGCCGGCAGGCAGGCTTACAATTTCTCAGTGCCACCCTGCATCTTGAGGTCAGTCAGATAAGCTGGCTGAGGCCATCTAGTATGAGGGCGGGGGGGACAGGGCAGGCGCCAGGCATTGGGAGGGAGGGACAGCACCTCAGCACAGCAGCAGCAGTCCATATTGAGGAGGTGCCCCTTCCCAAGACTGCTCCTGGTATGGGATGGTGTGTGCCACTTCACCATCAATCCGTGTCCAGGGGCAGCTCAAAGAATCCCAGCAGCAGAAGGTTCACCTTCAGGAAGAGCAACTGCTCCACCCACTTGGTCCCCAGTCTCCGGTGGTGTGGAGAGCAAATGTGCCCCACCATGGAGAACACCCACTCGCTGGGGAGACTGGTTGGTGGGCAGGACAAGAGACCCTTGGCCACTTTGGACAGGGCCGGCCACACGTTGGTCTTGCCGGCCCAGTAGGGCAAGGGATCGCTGCTGGGATTGATGCATGGCTCCTCCTCCAGGTAGGTCTCCACTACTGCTGAGGCACCATTGTAATCCCTCTGGTAACTCTGCCTGGGCACCAATTCCACCACTGGCCTCAGCCACGCTGCTTGCCCTATTGTGCATGACCCCATGCTCCCCAGAGTGACCTGCACATAGGAGCTGCTGCTGCTGCTGCTGCTGCTGCTGCTTCTGCTGCTGCTGGTAATAGGGGTCCTGTTGCTTCTCAGACTGATGCTGTTGCTGCTTCTGCTAGGGCTGGGGGCAGGTACAGACCCCACCAGTTGAAAGGGTTGGCTACTCCCACTCCCACTATCCCCAGGGACGTCCTGCTGCTGCTGCTGCCATACACCTTCCAGAGCCTGCTCTTCCTGCAAGACCCTCTCCACCAGCTCACCCTTCCAGTGGCCATAGAGCGGTGTCTGGCATCCCATGCTGCCCTTGACCCTGGGGTGCAGCAAGGTTGCCAGAACATATTCCACCCACCCCAGGAGCTCGTCAAAACATGCCTTCAGCCCTGCCTTCAACTGCTGGACCAGGTCAGCCACCTCATGGGCCAGCTTCCCGTCCTGAGGACTGCAATCCTGCCCCTGGCGAATCTACTCCAGCCTCCTGAAGAGACTGCACCAGAGGGGTCACCTGGCTGATGGTGGCCGTGGATGAGCTCACGGTCTCTGTCATGGCCAGGAACGATCTCAAAACAAAGAACGTGTGCGCCAGGATCTCCCATTCCACCGCATTGTACCCTGGAGGTGCCCCACTGACTGTCACCAGTTGCACCTGATGCACGGCAGCTTTCTGCTCAAGAAGTTGTTTGAGCATCAGGAAGGTTGAATTCCACTGGATGGACACATCATGAACCAGCTGGTGTACTGGGGAGCCTTGTTCAGCCTGCTTTGCCTAGAGGAGGTCGCTGCCCTTCATGCTCTGGTTAACGAAACCAGCCAGCTTCATCCCCCACTCGATCAGGGAGCTAAGGGTGCCAGCCCCAATCCCCTTCTCCCCCAAACCCAGAGCATCCCTGACCACCAGGTGACGGGTGTGTGCACCGCAAGGGATGCTAGTGAAACCCCCCTCGCGGATTGTCCTCAAGATGTTGGCTGTGTTATCGGTGACCACACACCCTTTGGTGAAGGATGCGCCTGGTGTGACCCACTCCCTCACCATGGTGGTCAGGACTGACTCTATGTTCCGGGACATGTGGGGGCTGTCCATTACTTCCGCTTGAAGCAGGGCCGACCTATACCCTGCTTCGGAACCCCTCCTGCCACTGCCAAAGTCTGCCTCCAGGTCATGTCACCAGTGTGTCTCCACCGCCAGGTAGCCATGCTGAGCGTTCCCCTTGACCACAGGTCTGTGGTGAAGTGGATGGTGGCACTCCCAGCACCTGCCAGCTGCTCCCTCATCCACTCCTTTAAAGTCCAGTACAGGGCTGGCACCACCTGCTGACTCAGGGTGGTGTGTGAAGGCAGCTGAAACTGGGGGGCCAGGAAGCCAATCAGGCACCTGATTCCAATGTCCCCGACCACTGAAAAGGGCTGCCCATCCAGAGCGATCATTTCCCCCAACATGCACATGGCTTTCACTTGAAAGCCACACCGCCCTCCACGTCCTGCAGCTGATTAGGGACTTGGCAGCTGCTCCCACCCCAGCTCCTCCATGGTGGACTGATGCTGCTTTTGCTGCTTCTGCTGCTGCTGCTGCTTCTCCCCCCCAGCAGAGATACCGCTCCTGCTGCTAGAGGCAGCTGTTCGAGCAGGATGCTTGTCCGCTGATGGAGGCGGATGACTGGTCGCTGAAGTCAGGAACCCACTGGCGTCCACTGCCCCTGCCTGCCTGCTTAGCAGCACAGTGCTGTGGCTTCCCTTCAGGTGCCTTCCCAGGGCAGTTGTGCCAAGGTTGGTGAGCACCTGTCCATGCTTCACCACCTCCTGGCACAAAGTGCACTGCACCTCCCTGGGATCATCCGCCCACACCAACTTAAAATGTGCACATACGGATGATTTTTTGCCCCCTCCTGTCTTCTGTTCTGCACCGGGTGACACACCCCTGACAGCGCTGATGAGAGGGGCACAACATGGTGGCAACACAACTCTCAGAGGACAGCCATCGCCTCAGGTCCAGACATCTCCTCCACAGGACTAGTGTCTGCCTCGTTGTCCCCAATCACAGTGATGTCCCATGAAGGGGAGTACTGGGACCCTGAGGCTGATGGACTGCCCACCATGCTGCTGCCACTCTCCCTGTTGCTGCTGCTGCTGCTCTTCTCCCTGCTGCCATTGCCAGGGGATCGGGCCCTGCCTCTAGCAGCCGGAGTGGGATCCACCAGCCCTGTACTGCTGGGGATCACATCAATATAGGGGGGCATCGGTGGCCCTTGAGGAACATCTGACCCCGAAGCACCTGCAGCTGCTAATATCTATCTATATTCAATATTACACAGGGATTGGGGGGGGGGGGGACACAGACAGCTCAGAACAAACAAGACAGGGAGGGGTACAAAAATGAAATGAAACCTAAGTCAATCTAATGCTACTCTAAATAAATCCAAAAACAGGGGAAGGGAATGAGGGATGGAGGAGGAGGGGAGGATTCAGTGGAGGGTAGTGAGAAAGAACACAGGGAGGGTTAAAAAATAAAAATAACACCTAAATCTATCTAACCAAATCTAAATAAATGAAACTAGGGAGGTAAATGTGTGTGATGGGTGAAATAGGAGGAGGATGGCAATGGATTAGGAATATGAATAGGAAAGAACACAAACTGCTGGGAGAGGGAGACTTCTGAAAACACCTGCTGTCAGGAACAGTGGCTAGCTCAGAAGGTGTTGGAAGGGGGGAAGGCAATGACTTTTGTTACTTGCTGCGCCCGCCTTACCACTAGCCCCATTGACTCTGTGCAGCCATGTCCCATGTCACCCATGTCCAAACGCAGACTGCGAAGCCAGTGGTCTGAGGAAAAAAGGGATGGTGATTGGGCAGGCTAGCTGCTACTCCAAGCCTCTCCACTCCTTGTGCCTGGAAGTCTGCTCCTCCCAGTCATGTTTTTGCCGCCCAAACTCATCCGAACTCATCCAAACGATACCAAACTGTTCTATCGTTTCCGAGTTCGGATCGAGTTCGGTTCGGTTTGGTTTGGTTCGGTTCGGTTCGGTCATCCGAACGGACCAAGTATGGTCCAAATTCCAAACTCCCGAACCGCGTTCGCACATCCCTAAAAGCCAGGTGGGACAGCCAGGTTTTACAGATACGATGATGGAAGAAGGGGAGATCTGAGGCTACCTGGGACTCCACCAGGAGGGACTTTCACAGCCTAGGTGCAACCAGCGAGGATGCCCTCTCTATAGTAGCCCCCCGGGCCACACGGGGGGCCTCAAGAAGGGCACCCCCAGTGGACCACAGAGGCTGCTCCAGAGCACAGAGAGCAAGGCAGTCCTGCAGGAAAGTCGGGCCAAGGCCGTATAGGGCTTTAAAGAACAAATCCAATACCTTGAATCAGGCCCGGAAGACTATAGGTAGCCAGTGCAGAGCCCAGAGTTTATCCAATCTTTCTAAAATTTGGTACACATAATGCCATCTGCTGGTGATACAATCCGACAAAGTGTCATCCAAATATTGTGAAAAACAAAAAAGTTACAGCTGAAAATGTGTTTTCTATTGAAACCCATGGAAATCAAAATCGAAAGTAAAAATGAAAATGAAATTTGATATTTATGAAAACAAAAATGATATATTTAAATAATGAAAACAAAAAATGGAAACAAATACCGACATGGGTCCCTTCTGCACACCTCTATAAACTACCCTGTCATGTAAAACCTTGTTGTAGAATATGTATAATTTGTGTTGTCTTATGTTATATAGTATTCTAATCAAAGATGTCTTGACCGAGTGGTATAGCCTCACTTCAGTATGTGTGGACTTACATATATAATAGCTATTACCACTCATAAGAGTTACACAAATAAATCTCAAAGCTTCAACAACTAAATATATACCTTATTTAAAATGCTACTTCTATCCATTTAGTCAAAGACCATAAAATTAAATTATTTGCAAATACGGATTTTGAATTTAAGGTGTAGGACATTTTTCCTAACGTACTTTTCAACTAGATTTTTTTAATGTAAAATCTGCATTACTTTTTTAGCATAGTCTCACTCCATGCTCACAGTTGCACCCATAGTCATTTAATATTTTTGTCATCAGAGATTGCCACCAAACCCTCAGTGAGTCATATTTTTTGCCAGCAGAACACAAAATGGTTTGTTGGTGAATGAAAACATCGGAAGAGGGACTTTGCCTTTACTATTTTTTCCCCTTTACATAGCACCATAAATATCTTCCTCCCTCTTTTTAGTTCCATATACTTTCCACATTGTTATTAGAAAAAATAGTGCCTTTAGGACTGTATCTACATGCATATTAAGTGTGTATGTTAGGAGTGTTCAATTTGTTTCCATTTTTATGGAAATTAAAATTCCATTTTCATGGAATTTTCCATGAAAATTGGGACTGAGGAGCAAATTGGGGACTGAGGAGAAAATTGGGACTGAGGAGCAAATATAAGCTTCTTCCAAGTTGCACAGCCCCTGCCATGGCTAGATCTTCTGTGGCTCATAGACTGGCTCACTACTCTCTCTGTGTGATTGTGTGTGCTGAGTCTTCAGCCTCACTGAAAGTGTTCATAAAATCAGAACTCTGCACCTACTCTCCCCCATGTATGCCACCACAGACTTTGGGGTGCCAGTGACTGAAAACAGTGCCAGTGCCTCTGGCACCTGCTCCTCCTCTGCTCTGCCTACTTCCTTCTGTCTTCTTAACCCTCTCTGCAAGTGCTCCAAAAAGCAGATCTCTTCATCTAGTAAAGCCTCTATAATATAAACAGAGGCAACAACTGTAAGTGTTTTAAGGAAATTTGCAACTTCTGTTAAAATTATCAAATGTATATTGCTTATAAAATTGGGAACCTTTATACAATCATTTTGAAATTTGCCAGGGATGATCCCCTGGGTGAGGTGAACAAAAGTCCAAATTGCATCCAAATTGGATGGAAAACAAATATGTTACAGCTGGAAATGTGTGTGCAAACCACAAAACTTTAATTGCCTATAAAATCAGGCTGGGATGATCCCTTGGGTCAGGGGTACAATCTGTCCAAATGTCATGCAAATCAGATGAAAACTGAAGATGTTACAGCCAGAAATCCATTTCCCATTGAAACTAATGGAAAACAAAAATGAAACTAAAATGAAAAAGAAAATTAATTATGACAATGACAAGAAAAAACAAAAAATTAATTATGAAAATGAAAAAGAAAATTAAAAAACAACAACATGGGTCTCTTGTTCACACCCCTAGTGTATGTATGAAAGCATGCTGAAAGCGTTCTGTTAGTACAGTATATACAGTACCTTTGGGTTCGTAATTGAGCACACAGGTGTCAAATTCACAAACTCCTATGTACTTTTCTGTATGTTCAAAAAGAACATTTGTGTTTCCAGATTTAAATGTTCAGACATGTTGTTATGGACACGTACGCATGTAATATATAACAGCACAGCATAATACGTATAGACGATATAGTTAGCTTTCCCCCATTCATTACTCTCTTTACTCTGCTGTAGTGCTGAGTCAAATTTCTCCTTGAATCAAAATCTCAATAATCTCAAATATTTAAATGTCAAACCAAAATATTGATCTCAACATTTCTATTTCCATATTTGACAAGATGTAACCTAGTGTTTGGAAAATTTTAAATAAATGATAACACAGAAAATAAAACCTACCAATAATAAAAAGGGTTGGGTCACCTGATTCACGTTGGTGGAGTTGCTGGTGCCAACCCCAGGTTTTATGAGGGAAGTTGAATGCAAGGCAAGTCATCTAGCCTTATTAAAAATCCATAGGCTATAGAAACAAAATGAGGATACCAACCATTCTAGAAAAAAATTGCCAACTCTTCATGATGGTGAAAACTCAAAGCTAAGAGGAAAAATAACTGCCAAATTGGTTATTGGAATCTGAGAAGCATATTGCAAATATCGAAAACCTTACAGGTTATACAGGATATGGACAACTGTTCTCTTGAAATCCTGGGCATCGATGAGAGCTAATTGTCTGATGAGTTCAGGGAAACCTTCAATCAAGAGAAGAAACTGCTCATCTACTCAGGCTGAAGTGGCTACATCATGTACTCAGTGGGGTTAGTATTTATCATGACAGACTCTTTGGAAACATAACACATCAACTGGGAACTTATCAAAAAGTATATCATATACACAGATCCTAAGCCAGATTCTTAAAAGGTGTCAATCATGCTGTGTTATTCTCCAACAGAGGAGCATAGCAAGGAAGACATAGGATAATTTCATATGTGACGGGCCTCTCGGCCCGCCATGCTGAACCCTGGATGAGGATCCATCTCGGAACCCGGTCCATGATCAGGCCGTCCGTCCTTTAGATGCACTGGCCTGATCTCTGTGGGGGATTGAGGAGGGGGCGGGGTGGCACGACATGCGACCGCACAGCCCCACACCCCCATGCTCCCCCAGCTGCCAGCCCACAGGGAGACGGATGGGCATAGCGGCCAATGAGGCCGCTGTGTCCGATCCTGTATCATGGTTCGGGGCCTGATTCCAGAACAGAGCAAGGTAACTGACGTTACTTTTGCCCCTTTCTTGTGGCCAATTGAACCACGGTTCTGGACCTGAGGCCAGGCTCTGGTCCAGAACCATGGCTAGCTGTGAACCCCCTGTCAGAGATTCACTGTGGTGAACATCTGGAGGGGGGTCACACAGATGTTCATGAGATCACTGCCACCACATGGGATCCACCGTGATTCAGTGTGGTGAACAGCGATTTCATAACATCTGAAAATACCTAAAGATGAATTCTGCAAGTGCCTCTAAAATAAAATTTACTTTTTGTGATGGGTGCCTTTAATATCAAAGCAGAAAGTGATAACCAAGGAATGGAAAGAGCAGCAGGAAAGCCTGGATTGCAAATCATCAACTGAAAATGGTGATGGACTCCTCAAATTCTACTTTGTGTCTGACCTAGTTTTTGCAAGTACCCCTTTTCCTCATAAAGACATAGAGACAGAAACATGGAATTCACCAGATGGCAAAACAAAACAAAATAATAGATTGATCACATTTGCATCAACTTGAGATTCAGGTCATCTGTCCAAGATATAAGGGCTTACCAAGCAGCAGATGTTAGCAGCAACTACAATCTTTGCACTGCTGAAATGAAAATAAAACTGAGAAAGAGTGACTTCAGACAGTACTGAATAAAAAAAAAAGTACCAAAGAAAATCAACTATACAAAATGAAAAATAAGGTATTTGAATTTTTTTATCCTGCCCTGTCCCAAGGGCTTGGAGTGGGTTATAATACATTAAAAAAACATTTAAAATAGATACATAAGCATAAAATTCCTAACCCTAAACATTCCCAAATCATATGGGGGTTTTGGTGGGGCTTTGGGGTAGGGGTATGAGGTGGTGGTTGGTTTTTTGTGAGGTTTGTAATCAGGTAGGAGGGTGAAGGGAAAGGTTGGGGGTTTGTGCTTTTATACTGTTTTATAGGTATTGTTTTAATTTCTTTTGTAAGCTGCCCTGAGCCATCTGGGAAGGGCAGAGTAGAAATATATAGGGATATGCGAACCCCCAAGGGTTCGGGGTTTGGCCCGTTCGGGGTTCGGTTGAACCTGAAACCATTTGGTTTGGCCCATTTGGGCCGAACCGGTTCAGGGGGGGCAAACCGGTTTGGGCGGGGATGGTTTTCTCTCCCCCTCCCCTCTCCAGGCTGTGGGGGGGAAGGGGCATTGGGGAGCACCTCCCCCCCTGCCGAGCCTGGGAATTCTTTTTTAACCCCNAACGCGCCGCTCCAAAGCCCCGTGTCTCCAGCCGCCGCCGCCGCCGGCAACGGGGAGAACGTCACTTCCGGCAGCTTCGCTTTATCGCAGCATTGAGGAGG
Organism: Sphenodon punctatus; assembly: GCA_003113815.1. Lineage (NCBI taxonomy): Eukaryota > Metazoa > Chordata > Lepidosauria > Sphenodontia > Sphenodontidae > Sphenodon > Sphenodon punctatus. The sequence continues at coordinate 888,593 of QEPC01014630.1, forward strand.
CGCCTCAGCGCGCCCTCGTTTAAAAGCAGTGTCAGTGCCATAACCTGGATGAAAGTCAGTCTGCGAGGAATCTAGAAAACTGACACTATCTAGATGCTCTTGCAGCTGCTGAGCCACAACACTTTCAATAGCCTTCCCTTGTTACAGACTGGCCAATAATGGGCAAGGCAGTCAACGTCAAGCAATGGTTTTTTGAGCAGAGGCCACACCCCCACCTCTACCCTTCGAAAGGGAGGCATTTACCACCCCTGCCACCAACGGTCTCAACATATCCCAGCTGGCCTTTACCAGCCAGGATGGGTACAGGTCCAGTTCACAAGAGGTGACTCTGACTGTCCCAAGAACATCCTCTGCGTCAGCAGGTGACACCCACTGAAGCTGATCCCACAAAACTGGACAGGACGGGGTTTCCATAACCTATGATTCTCGTATTGTATTAGGCATCAAAGTCATGGTGAATCTGAGAGATTTTATCCACAAGGTAATGAACAAAAATGTCACAGTGGAAGGTTCCAGTTCCAGGCGGAGGGAGGCTGGACCGACCAGCCCCCTCACCACCCAGAAAAACTCCACTGGATGAGACTTTGTATATGCTATGAGGACAGCAAAGAACCCCTTCTTTGCTGTCAGCACTGCCACGGCATAGGCTTTGAAACTAGCTCTATGTTACAATCATTAACACTGGTCCAGTAGAAATGTCAGAAGTAAAGGCTGAAGTCAAGAGACTGAGAAGGAGGAAAACAGCAGAAGATTATCACAACAGAAAAGCTAAAAATACTCAACACCGCCACCCTTATAAAACCAACCAAGCTGTTGTGAGAAAATAATTACTTCTTCTGACTAAGAACCATTGTCAGATTATAATGAAACAGAGATCTTACTGACTACAGCTAGAGAGGAGTCACACTGCTGTCTGCTGTAGAGAGAGTTTGCTTCAATGTGATGCTATAGAGAGGGAAAGAGGCAGTGGATGCAAAGCTGAGAGAAGAACAGCCTGGATTTTGGCCTATAACATCCCATGCAGACTAGATACCACACTAGGATCATTGTAGACGAATACATAGAATAGCAAGCTCCCATCACTAATTTCATTGACTTTCAGGAGGCTTTTGATTGCCTATACTCAAGTATACATTCTTATACACATCTAGATGTGTATAAGAGACAGCACCACTGCCAAACCCAGGGCCAGAGCCCCGGCACCACCAGGTAGGGCGATCCCTGGGGTGGGGGGGTTAAAATAAATAAATTCCCAGGCTGGGCAAAGTGGGGTGTGGAGGTGCTCCACAGCACCCCTTCCACTCAGTCTGGAGGGGGGAGGGAAAACTGGGTTCCTCCCTGCCTCCCGCCCCCTTCCCAAACACATTCGGAAGCTGAACTTTTCTCGGTCAGTTCGGGCGGGGGTCAGTTCAGATTTGGGATGTTCGCAAACGGGCCGAACACCCCAAGTTCGGGCCGAACCTCGAACTTCCAAACCGCGTTCACACATCCTTATAAATCTAATAAATAAAGATTCCCTCCTGCTAAATGCCTGGGCAAATAGAAAAGTCTTACATTGCCTCCAGAAAATGAGCAGGCTTGGGATTAGATGAACCTCCAGGGGGAGGGATTCCCTTAGTTGTGGGACAACTACCAAAAGCACCTCTCTGTGTTCTTGCTGTATGAAGCTAACGGGCAGATAGTACATGCAAGAAGGTGCTCCCAGCTGAACTTGGACATTGTGATGGGAGGAGTGGTGAATGGAGGAGACAATCATTTGAGAAATTTCAACTTGAATGGAGGAATAAATCTGAAGCACTTTCAGAGGTAGAAGATGAGATATAGACTTGGCCTATAGAAAAATGGGTAGCATTCAGGGACAGTGTGCTTAGAATAGAATCACAGAATGACAGAGCTCAGAGACAAGTGCCATTAAAGAGATTCCACATCTGGACATCAACATAAACAGAGCATTAAGTGGATAAATAAGTGACTAATCCATGATGTGACTCCTTGTAGAAGAAAAGTGCTGAAAGAAAAACTCCTGAATCCTGAGATTGAATATTGAAAGCAAAATACTGAAAAAAAGCAAAGGAGGAATAAAAAAAGCAGGTAAATTAGTGAAAAGTGATGCCAGGAAAGATAAATAGAGATATGTTGACGACTTAGCAGATGAAGCTGAAACTGCTGCTATTGTATGCAACCACAGAGCCATTTAGCAATTGACTAAAGCCCAGTGCAGAAATTTCAGAACAGGAAAGTGGCCAATCAAAAGCAAAGATGGAAAGTGCTTACAGCTGAGGTAGAAACAGAAAACAGATGGGTAGAGCATTTCAAAGAAGACCTCAGCAGACCAAGCAACCTCAACAGACCAAGCCCTACCTCAGCACTGGATTTTGATTAAACTTGAGCCAGAACAATTTGACTTTATTTATTTATTTATTTATTTATACCCCACCCCTCCTGCTATCAGCAGCTCAGGGCAGCTAACAATATATAATTAGAAAATATATAAAATACAATAAGATTAATATAGTAGATAATATAAATAAAACAATACTATAAAAGTCAATCAACTGGTGGAATGCCAAAATATGAAAAACCCCTTCCTCCCTCCCTAACCTTCAGCACCCCACTCTTTACTAATCTCCCTCACCAAAAGCCTGGTGGAACAGCCAGATTTTATATTGTTGTCGAAAGGAGGAGAGGTCCGGGGCCACACAGACCTCAGCCGGAAGGAGTTCCAAAGCCTTGGTGCGGCCACCGAGAATGCTCTCTCCATGGCTGCCCACTGAGATACCGGGGGGACTTCAAGAAGGGCGCTCCTGGTTGACTGCAGGGGCTGATCCAGAACCCAGGTAGTGAGGTGGTCCTGCAGATAGGTAGGGCCCAAGCCAATAGAGCATTATAGGTCAGCACTAACACCGGAAGGCTATATGCAGTCAGTGCAAAGAACGGAGCACTGGTGTAATGTACTCATGACTACTGATCCCCATAAGGAGATCGACCACTGTGTTCTGCACCAGCTGCAGCCTCCAAACCATCACAGTGGGTAGCCCCACATAGAGCATGTTACAATAGTCCAGTCTTGAGGTGAAAAGCATGGATGATAGTCCTCAGGTTGGAGTCCACGACATATGGCCAAAGCTACCTCACCAGATATAGCTGGTGAAATGCGCTCCCCATCATAGTCCCCACATGGGCATCCAGGCGGACCTGAGAGTTGAGAAGCACTCCCAGACTACGGACCTGAGGGGCCAGTGGAGGGCACACACCACCAGTCATCAACATATCTCTCTTTCTCTTTCCTGGCATCACTTTTCACTAATTTGTCTGCTTTTTTATTCCTCCTTTGCTTTTTTTCAGTATTTTGCTTTCAATATTAAATCTCAGGATTCAGGAGTTTTTCTTTCAGCACTTTTCTTCTACAAGGAGCCACATCATGGATTAGCCACTTATTTATCCACTTAATGCTCTGTTTATGTTGATATGGAGACGCCACCCCCACCACCCTCCCCACTAGCATCACCTCCGCCTTGTTGGGATTCACCTTCAGATGGCTTGCTCTTATCCAGTCCCCCAAAGCCTCTACACATTGAATAAGCACCAGGACTGCCGGGTAAACTTCTCGTGGTAAATGGTAAATGGTATCAAAAGCAGTCGATATATCTAAAAGAATCAGAAGGGTTGATTGACCCTGATCTAGGTCATGGAGGAGGTTGTCAACCAAGGTCACAATGCAGTCTCAGGCTGCTTTTAAACGAGGAGCGCTGAAGCGCCTCCTCAACGCCGCGATAAAGCGAAGCCGCCGGAAGTGACGTTCTCCCCGTTGCCGGTGGCGGCGGCGGCTGGAGACACGGGGCTTTGGAGCGGCGCATTCTTAAGCCAGATAATTGAAGTCTTAAGAACGCGCCGCTCCAAAGCCCCGTGTCTCCAGCCGCCGCCGCCGCCGGCAACGGGGAGAACGTCACTTCCGGCAGCTTCGCTTTATCGCAGCATTGAGGAGGCGCCTCAGCGCGCCCTCGTTTAAAAGCAGTGTCAGTGCCATAACCTGGATGAAAGTCAGTCTGCGAGGAATCTAGAAAACTGACACTATCTAGATGCTCTTGCAGCTGCTGAGCCACAACACTTTCAATAGCCTTCCCTTGTTACAGACTGGCCAATAATGGGCAAGGCAGTCAACGTCAAGCAATGGTTTTTTGAGCAGAGGCCACACCCCCACCTCTACCCTTCGAAAGGGAGGCATTTACCACCCCTGCCACCAACGGTCTCAACATATCCCAGCTGGCCTTTACCAGCCAGGATGGGTACAGGTCCAGTTCACAAGAGGTGACTCTGACTGTCCCAAGAACATCCTCTGCGTCAGCAGGTGACACCCACTGAAGCTGATCCCACAAAACTGGACAGGACGGGGTTTCCATAACCTATGATTCTCGTATTGTATTAGGCATCAAAGTCATGGTGAATCTGAGAGATTTTATCCACAAGGTAATGAACAAAAATGTCACAGTGGAAGGTTCCAGTTCCAGGCGGAGGGAGGCTGGACCGACCAGCCCCCTCACCACCCAGAAAAACTCCACTGGATGAGACTTTGTATATGCTATGAGGACAGCAAAGAACCCCTTCTTTGCTGTCAGCACTGCCACGGCATAGGCTTTGAAACTAGCTCTATGTTACAATCATTAACACTGGTCCAGTAGAAATGTCAGAAGTAAAGGCTGAAGTCAAGAGACTGAGAAGGAGGAAAACAGCAGAAGATTATCACAACAGAAAAGCTAAAAATACTCAACACCGCCACCCTTATAAAACCAACCAAGCTGTTGTGAGAAAATAATTACTTCTTCTGACTAAGAACCATTGTCAGATTATAATGAAACAGAGATCTTACTGACTACAGCTAGAGAGGAGTCACACTGCTGTCTGCTGTAGAGAGAGTTTGCTTCAATGTGATGCTATAGAGAGGGAAAGAGGCAGTGGATGCAAAGCTGAGAGAAGAACAGCCTGGATTTTGGCCTATAACATCCCATGCAGACTAGATACCACACTAGGATCATTGTAGACGAATACATAGAATAGCAAGCTCCCATCACTAATTTCATTGACTTTCAGGAGGCTTTTGATTGCCTATACTCAAGTATACATTGTACCTTCATTTTTACAGAATCCCAGAAAATGCCATGAACATCATCAAGTACATGTTGAGAGATGTGATGCCCCCTATAAGGGTGAATAATAGAATAACAAACTAGCTCAACAGATGTGCTCCCATTAAATCCATTAATTGGGAACCCATTGGTGTTAGAAAATAATGGTGGCAGTGCCCAAGAGTATCCTTAAGAAGAATCCTTCGCAGAGTGGGCAGAACAGTCAATTTTAACAGCATAGAGCAGATGGAAATAGCAGCAGATGACAAAGAGGAATGGATGAGAGTAGTTTCCTTGTGTGCTGGCTTGGTATAGGAAGTATCTGAATCTGGTCCTAAGGTAGTTTGATGTTATTTAGGATTGAGTAATTTTTATTCCTTTTAGGCACCTTTCCCTTAACTGTCTTAACATCTACTGGTTAAAACAACTATCTTTTCTTGTCGTTTTTCTTGATTTATTAGTATTGAGGGTGGGGGTGGAGGATGTAATGAGGTCCAAATAATCCAGGTCTAGAAATGTATTGGTGGAAAATGTACCTACATACATAAGGTATTCTCATAATGCTTTGAACATTATTCTTTTGACACTAAATAAAGTAAGTTCACTGGAGAACCAGTGTCACATACCTGATTCTGAGGGTGGAGTTTGGCTGGACAGGAATAAGCTCCCCCAGACTTACCATGTACTAGGGTGTCGTCAACCCAAGGCAAGTCCTTACAGGGTCAGCTCCACAAAGTCATGTCCCACAGGTAATTTAGCTCAAAATGTCTTATACCTATAAGTATCCCAACATTATAGTCTCCAGTATATACAGGCTCAGAGTACCATAGTCCTTGTGGGCCAGGAACAGTCTCTTCTGAAGTCCACCAAGCTTGAAACAATTGTCTTGGCTGCCGACTCCTCTGCCTACACCCTGCAGCCGCTGTAGCCAACCCCTCACTCAGGCAACTCCCCCCGAGCAGAGACGCCTACGCCAAGTAGGCCCAGGATGGGATGAAGCAGAGCGCAACATCCCATCCAGTTTCAATGTATACTGTTCCAGCACAGTCTTTCAAGGTTCAGTTCAGCAACACAAAGTCCTTATACTATTTAGGCTGCTGGCTCAATCTCCTTCCCTCTATAGCCACTAGCTGGATTGCATGACCCTTTCACTCTGATTTTGGGTCAGATGTCAGATCATGAACAAAACAATCCAATACAACTTTTCTCGCTTATCCCATGAGTGAATGGCTCTGTTGCCTTCACTCTGTCACTCTGGGCTCTGGATCTGTCCTCCTCTGCCCCTTACAGCCAGCCTGACCCACCGGTTTCTTTACCTCCCCATAACAATATATTATACAATTCACATTCATATGGTTCACTATAACCGTTATACATCCCCTTGGCCCAGCTCATCCATCTTCACCCTGCCTGGGGATTCCCATGTCCTCTCTTAGTTCACAGTAGCATTCATATTCATAATTCACAGTAAGGGTCCTGAGAGAAACCCCTTTCCCCGTAGGTTTCTCCTTACATCCGTGACCCTTCTTTACTCTCCAGTCTCATTTGTTTCTTAGAGGCTGGCTCCTCTGCCACTAGCTTTATCTCTTAGCTTGGTACTGCTCCTCTGCCTCCCTGTGTTGGGTCTTGAGGGTAGGGAAGATTGTAGGAGACCCACAGATCTGGCACTATCCCTCGCCCTCCTGCCCTCCGAGACTCCCACACAGAGGGCTGCTCGCACGTTCTCCGAGAAAGAGTCCCCTCAGGTTAGTAGGTGGCCAAAAGCTCTCAAAGGAGCAGGGGCCGTATCATCATAGGGGTACGATCAGTGGAGTGTGGGAGCAGACCTCTGGTTTAATATGCAGGTGGAATAATTCCCTGCCCCCAAACAACCACCCGCCCTTACAAACAGTGCCCAGAAAATAGGAGTGCTGTACCCGTGGTCTAAGTGAGGGTTTGGGGAAGCACCACGGTTGGGTAAGGACAGGGAACAGACTATCACACGGGAGAAGGGGGACGGATACCAGGACACAGCTGGGAAGACACACCCAAGTGAGCAACGGACCCTCCTCCCCACCATTCAATCACCCACCCCTCCTCTAATCACTCACTCACTGCACACTCTCCGCACACGCTCCGTTCGCTCCTCTCTCACACACCACAGTAGCCTTCTCTTCGGTTCTCTCACAATCACCCAGGGGCCAGCCTCACAGTGAACTGATCGCCGGCAACGCTGAACCTTCTACCCTGTGCTTAAGTGGCCCTGGCTCCTCACCCTTGACGCTGCGCCCGCAGGCGTGCCAAACGTCGCACCGTTGCTGCAGGCTCCGCCTCCACCGTCGTTTGCTCCGTTGCACTCACAGCGACTTTCTCTAGCCCCGCCTCTGGTTCGGCCGGAGCTTTAGGGGCTTGCTGAACCTCCCCCTCCTTACCCGTAGCTTCACTGGAGCCCTGTTTGAGGTTTGGGGGGGTATGCGCGGCAGGGCCTGGGGACTCGGCTCTTTCCTCCCCCCTTTGGGGGGGTCTCGCTCGTCGTGGAAGGGCCTTAGCCCTGACAGCACCCCCCCTCCAGGGTCCTTGCCGGAAACGACTATTGGGACAAGGTCCAGGTTTGGAAGGGTGCTGGAGATGAAACCTGCGAATCAGGCGGGGGGCACGCACCAAGGTGGCGGGCTCCCAGGAACGATCCGAAACACCATACCCTTTCCAATCTACCAAATAATACAATTTACCCCGGTTTCGTTTAGAGTCTAACAGGGCGCGGACTTCGTACTCTGGTTCTCCTTGTATCTCGCAGACAGGTCCGGGAGGCGTAGCTGTGGGGAAGAGAGGAGGGTGGAAAGGTTTGAGTAGGGATACATGAAAAACAGGATGTATTCGAAGCGTTGGGGGAAGTGTAATGCGATACACCACAGGGTTGATCTGTCGTTCTATGGGGAACTGCCCCATATAGCGGTTATCCAACTTTGCCGATGGACACAGGGACTGATAATGACGTTGATCAACGCAGACCATGTCCCCCACTTGGTATAATGGAGCAATCTGTCGATGTTGGTCCGCGGCCTTTTTATACCGCTGGCGGGCCTCTTGCAGCATCTGTCGGGCGTGAGCGTGACAACGGTGGAGGGTTGAGAATCATCAGGAGCGAGAATCATCGCTCCTGCGGCCGGGACATCTATAGTTGGTTCCTCGGGGACAGCGAGTCGTGGGTGAAACCCATAAGACACAAAAAAGGGGGAGGTGCCGAGAGCTGCATGGGGGGCGTTGTTAAAGGTGAATTCCGCAAGTGCAAGATATGTAACCCAATCATTTTGAAGGTAGTTAACATAACACCGAAGGTATTGTTCAAGCGTCTGGTTGGCTCTTTCTACTTGTCCATTTGCTTGCGGCCTATAAGCTGTGGTAGGGGCGAGTTGGGTTCCTAGGGTATGAAATAAGGCCTTCCAAAAACGAGACGTAAATTGCGATCCTCTATCAGAGATCAAAGTATGCGGAAGTCCATGATGCTTGACAACGTGCTGCAAAAAGAGTTGCGCCGTGTGTTTGGCGGTGGGAAGTCCCTTGCAGGGGACGAAATGGCCTATCTTTGTAAATTGGTCGATGACCGCAAAAATCGTTGTATACCCCTGGGACGGGGGTAGCTCTACAATAAAATCTATGTTTACCCGTTGCCACGGTCCTCGAGGTAAGGGACTCAGTTGCAGCAACCCCACGGGTCTTCGGCGGGGAATCTTAGTACGACAACAAATTGCGCACCCCTGAACGTACCTTTTGGTGTCCTGTTTCATGGTGGCCCACCAGAAATGTCTTTGTAAAAGTCGAAGGGTGCGGTTCTGTCCGGGGTGACCCGCAAGTGGGGCATCATGGTGGGCCCACAGGATTTTTTGTCGTGCGCCCTGGGGTACGGCAATGCGATCTAGATGCATAGGTAGTCCGGTGGATGGAGACTTCTCTAGTTCCCATGTAAGGGGATCCTGGGCAACCCAGGTGCGTAATTGTTGAATCGTAAGCCCCCCCGCGATAAAGGCTTGTGGTTTTAGGAGGGGTTCTCCCCGGGAGTCAAGTTCGCTGGGTTTTTCTTGGCAGCGTGACAGAGCATCTGCTACTGTATTTAACTTCCCTGGGCGGTAAATAATTCGAAGATCAAAATGGGCGAAGAAAAGGGCCCACCGTGCATGGCGCGCGTTCTGAATCCTTGCCGTCTGAAGAAATACTAAATTTTTATGGTCCGTGATCACCTGTATTGGGTGGCGGGCGCCTTCCAAGAAGTGACGCCAAACTTCGAAGGCCGCCCGAATAGCTAGCAGCTCCCTGTCGAGAATCGTGTAGTTTCTCTCTGCAGGGGTTAACTGGCGAGAGTAAAAGGCACATGGCCTAGGAGTTTGCCCTGCTTTTCTAGGTTGTGAAAGAACTGCCCCTATTGCCACACTTGATGCGTCGGTCTCTACGATGAAAGGATTTGTAAAGTCGGGATGTTGGAGTATAGGGGCAATGGTAAAGGCAGCCTTTAGTCGTTCGAACGCTTCCTGTTGGTGTGGTCCCCACACATACGGTTGACCTTTTTTCAAAAGAGTGGTCAAAGGTGTCGTGAGGTCAGCGTATTGGGGTATATATTGTCTATAGTAGTTCGCACTTCCAAGGAAACGTTGTAGTGGTTTGACTGCCTGTGGAGCGGGCCAGGCTTGAATGGCGTCTATCTTTGCGGGGTCCATCGTGATGCCTTTTGCGGATACTATGAATCCTAGAAATGGGAGTTCCGTTTGGTGAAAGGCGCATTTTTCCATCTTACAATATAGGTGGTACTGTCGTAATCTCCAAAGGACGGTGCGCACATGCTGCACGTGCTGATGTGGCTCTTGGGAGAAAATAAGGATGTCATCCAAATATGCGACAACAAACTGGTCCAAGATGTCTCTAAAGATATCATTAATCAAGTGTTGGAACGCAGCTGGTGCATTGGCGAGACCATAGGGCATCACGAGATATTCAAAATGCCCGTACCTAGTACGAAAGGCGGTCTTCCATTCGTCCCCCTCTTTCACCCGAAGGAGGTTGTAGGCGCCGCGAAGATCCAACTTTGTGAAGATCGTGGCTCCTTGGAGCCTATTGAGTAATTCTGGAATAAGAGGAAGGGGGTACCTGTTTTTCATGGTTATAGCGTTAAGCCCTCTATAGTCGATGCATGGCCTCAGTCCCCCGTCCTTTTTAGGCACAAAAAAAAGCGGCGCTCCTCCAGGCGACGTGGAGGGCCGAATAAACCCCTTCTCCAAATTGTCATCAATGTATTCCTTTAAGGTTTTTAATTCCGGATCGGATAACGCATAAATCCGCCCATAGGGGGGAACTGTATCAGGTAGCAAGGTGATGGCACAATCATAGGGCCGGTGCGGGGGTAACTCTAGTGCTTCCTGCTTTCGGAATACATCCTTTAGGTCCGCGTATTCGGTGGGGAGGCTCGTGCCTTCAGTTGTTGCATTTACTGAGCCTATGCCTCCTGTTTGCAGCGGAGGAGGTTGACAACATGCCTTACAAAACAAAGACGGAAAGGATACCTTTTTGTTTTCCCAATCAATTAAAGGGTTATGCTTCTTCAACCATCGAATCCCCAACACTACCGGAAAGGCTGGGGTGCTGACAACATCCAGTACTAACTGTTCCTGGTGGTTCCCTATCCACCCTTCGAGTTCTGGGGTACAGTGCGTCACTGGCCCTGAAATTAGCGGTGACCCATCAATAGCGAAGATGGCTTCGGGATTAGTTTTGGGTATGAGGGGGATTCCGTACTGCTGAGCTATTTGCAAGTCTATAAAGTTTCCGGAGGCCCCTGAGTCTATAAGGGCTGGCAACACTACTGCTTTACAACTACGAACCTTCAACATCACCGGGACTTGTACTCGCTCCCCTTGTTGAAACGTGGTGGCAATCTGATGACATCTGGGGAGGGGGTAGTTCGTATAGGTTACCGGGATGCCCCCTGCCCACCCCGGCCCCGTTCATTTCCCGGTCCCCGACGATTAGGGGGTAGTTGCGGGCAGGAGCTCGTAAAGTGCCCCACGAGGCCACAATAAAAGCAGAGCCGCCCTACCCGCCACCGCTCCTTCTCTTGGGCATCGAGGGGTCCCCGGGATGCCCCGATCTGCATGGGTTCTGCCCCTTCTATCTTTGCCATTCCTACGTCAATTACAGGGCCCCGGGGGGTCCAGCTTCGACCAGCCTCCTGTCATCGTTCTCTGCATCGTTCTGTGAGGCGCTCGTCAATCTGGCATACCAAATTGACAAGCTCTCCCCATTTTACCGGAGTTCCTGTTAGGGCTAGCTGGTCTTTTATATCATCATGGAGGCCCTTGCGAAACAGGACCTTCAAAACCTCATCGGCCCACCCTAATTCTACTGCCAGTTGTTGGAATCGTGTTACGTATTCCAACAGGGGGCCTTTTCCTTGTTTTAAAGTCATGATTTCTGCCTCCGCATCCCTCTTTCGGTGAGGGTAGTCAAATAAGAACTGGAATTCACGCAGGAACCCCTCAACGTCTTGCAGGAGTGGGCTCCCCTTAAGAAGGAGGGGAGTCACCCAGACTAGCGCAATGCCTTCTAGGTGTCCAATAATAAAGGCCACCTTTGCCGTATCTGAAGCATAGGTGCGGGGTTGGACCTGAAAAGCCAGTTTGCACAGGGCTAGGAACCCCTAGAAGTGTCTCCGATCCCCTCCAAACTTTTGAATGGGGGGATGCCGTGGTTCCCGCCCTTGGGGCTCCACGTCTACTACCAGGGGATGGGGAGGCTGTTCGCCAACCGGGGGGGCAGGGGCTGCCACCCCACCCTGGGCTCCCACACCTCCAACCGCCCCCTGTTCCTTAAGGTCCTTGAGTTCCAGGGCCAAGGCCTGGATCGCCCGTTCCATATCAGAAACTTGCTGTGCCAGATCCATGGTGTAGGATGCCGGCGATACTGTTGGGTCTTGAGGGTAGGGAAGATTGTAGGAGACCCACAGATCTGGCACTATCCCTCGCCCTCCTGCCCTCCGAGACTCCCACACAGAGGGCTGCTCGCACGTTCTCCGAGAAAGAGTCCCCTCAGGTTAGTAGGTGGCCAAAAGCTCTCAAAGGAGCAGGGGCCGTATCATCATAGGGGTACGATCAGTGGAGTGTGGGAGCAGACCTCTGGTTTAATATGCAGGTGGAATAATTCCCTGCCCCCAAACAACCACCCGCCCTTACAAACAGTGCCCAGAAAATAGGAGTGCTGTACCCGTGGTCTAAGTGAGGGTTTGGGGAAGCACCACGGTTGGGTAAGGACAGGGAACAGACTATCACACGGGAGAAGGGGGACGGATACCAGGACACAGCTGGGAAGACACACCCAAGTGAGCAACGGACCCTTCTCCCCACCATTCAATCACCCACCCCTCCTCTAATCACTCACTCACCGCACACTCTCCGCACACGCTCCGTTCGCTCCTCTCTCACACACCACAGTAGACTTCTCTTTGGTTCTCTCACAATCACCCAGGGGCCATCCTCACAGTGAACTGATCGCCGGCAACGCTGAACCTTCTACCCTGTGCTTAAATGCCTCTGGCTCCACCCCCTTGACGCTGCGCCCGCAGGCATGCCGAACGTCGCACCATTGCTGCAGGCTCCGCCTCCAACGTCCTTTGCTCCGCCGCGTTCACAGCAACTTGCTCTAGCCCCGCCTCTGGTTCGGCCGGAGCTTTAGGGGCTTGCTGAACCTCCCCCTCCTTACCTGTATCCTCACTGGAGCCCTGTTTGAGGTTTGGGGCGGTACGCGCGGCAGGGCCTGGGGACTCGGCTCCTTCCTCCCCCCTTTGGGGGGGTCTCGCTCATCGTGGAAGGGCCTTAGCCCTGACACCCTGTACACCTGCCTCTGAAACACTCTCTATAACTTTCTCGAGAGGTCAGCTCTATCGCCTGCACCCTACCACTCTATTGCTGGTCTCATTATTTATTATTCTTTATTATTTATTATTATTTTATTTATATAGTACAAGCAGTGTACCTGGCACTATGCAATCAATAGTTATAGGCAGGTCCCTACTCCCAGGTGGCTTACAATCTAAGAGAAAAGGGAGGGGGAAACAAGGGAGAGGTGCACATCGGGAGAGACAAGAGTACGTTCATGAGGTTGAGAAATTTCAGGTGCACATGCTTCACTTAGTTACAGAAAACTACATTCTGAGTTAAGGGGAAGAGGACACAATTTTTCTTATGATGGGCTAAAGAAGGCCTGATGGAAGAGGTAGGTTTTCAGGAGGGATTTGGAAGCTGGGTGGGAGCAGAACAAATGTATCCAGGGAGGGAGTTTGAAGCATGAGGAACAGCAAGAGAGAAGGGGTGATGACATTTAGAGAAGCAAGGGGATCGTGAGCAGGCAAGGGTGGGGCAGAGGAGGAGGAGGAAGCTCCTAGACAGGAGCATGGCAGTGTACAAGAGTGGAGAGATATGGGGGAGCAAGGCCATGAAGAGCCTTGAAGGTGAAGACTAGGAGATTGTGTTGAATGTGTTTCCACAGAGAGAGCCAGTGTAGGGCAAAGAGGAGGGGCTGGACATGGTCAAAGCAATGGGCAAGGTGGAAGACTTTGGCAGCAGAGTGTTGAATGGAGACGGGGGTAGCATGATTAGAGCAGGGGAGGCTAGTAATAAGGAGGATCTCTTGCAGTAATCAAGGCAAGAGATCTCTAGAGCATGGACTAGGTTTTTTGCAGTGGAAATAGTAAGGCAGGCCCTGAGACTTAGCTAAGAGAAGGATAATGGTGATTTTTGAGAGGGCAGTCTCAGTCTAATGGAGAGCATGGAAACTTGATTGAAGGGGGTCAAGGGAGGAATTTGAAGAGAGGAAATCAAGACAGTGCATTAATACAGCCCAATCCAGATGTTTGGATTAAGCAAGCGAAATTAAGGCTGCCTAGTAAAGCTTGGCGCTGCCTGATGGTCACCTTTTTCAAGAGCGATGCACATAGCCACAGTGGACTGCATGGCTTCAAGCTTGTCCTTGGGAAGACAGGATAGGGCTTTGGCTGAGTCCCCTCTATCCCTAAAAAGGTTTAGTGCAGTGGTCGGGAAGACGGTGTTCTTGGGTGGTGAGTGGGACACCCAGCTCTTCCACCACAGGCTGGAATGCCCATAATAACCACTCAAAGTCGTCTGTATTTCAGCCCTTCCTAAGAACAGGAGTCATTGATAATGAATTGCTGGTACTACGTTCTATGTCCGACCAACCAGTTGAGTAGTAGCTGACCTTTTCAAAGGCCAAACAGGAGATGGAGCACCCCATGGGCATGATTTTGTTGCAATAAAGTTTATCTTGAAATTGGAAGCCTAACAGCTTGAAGTTGGCTGGATGCACCAGCAACAGGCAAAATGTCGATTTTAAATCAATTCAATTCAATTTATTAATACGGGTGTGGACTTGCGTCATGACCCAAGATATACAAGACAAACCACAACAAAACTAGCAGCCAACATATAAGATAAAATAGTAAAATTATAAAATTATAAGATTATAAAATTTGGCCGCAAATGGGCAAAACTGAACAAAATAGTTGTCCACTAAATACATCAAGGTAGTGAAATTCCCAAAATCTTCATTGGTAATACACAGGTGAAAGCAAACATGAAGGCCACCATACACTCCAGGGAGTACAAGATGGTATATGGGAAAAGCATATCGCAATATAGCTAGCAAAGAAACAGCAGAGCACGCCCATAGACCTCATAGATCAAGCAAGGAGGGAAAATCAACCGGGCTGTTGGAAGGTGTCTTAATTTGTTTTTTGGCGTGCCTTAATACGGCTTCTGCTCATAAGAGCCCGCAAAATGTACATGGCCAATGCCCCGATGGCCTCCCTCTGTGGCAGAGAAAGAAGCCAAACAAAGGAGCCCTCTAAGGAAGGGGAGTAGCCCTTAGGGAATAGTGGGGCTAGCCAAGTCGCGCACAGATTCCGGTAAAATGGACACCTTAGCAGAAAGTGTTCAGATGATTTGATTTCGCTGATGCTGCAGGGGCAAATTTGTGTGGTGGGAGGGGTTCACTTGGATCTACCCTCCACATCTGCCAACCAAAGCATTTGGAAACAGAGCAGTGTGTAGAATCTTCTGAGGTTGGGATTATCTAATAGATCTAAATAGGATTCAAGGGATGGGGACAGCTTTATTTGCGTCAAATAGGGGTCCACCCTCCATTGGCGCACTACTCCCATATCTTCTTGCACATCAATGTCTTGGATTCTCCTAAGGACTTCGGATTTGATACTCTCAAGAGATTTCCCCTGGAAGAACTCAAAAGAGTATCCCAGATTGCGTATCAAGTGTCCCAAGTAAAGCAGCCAGGGATAAGCCCTTGGCCCCTCGTACAATAGCGCCTCCCTGAGACATAACACAGGGAGCGCAGACTCAGGGAGGGTCAAAAGACATAGCCAAAACCTCAGGAACGCCCCCCTACCTTGTGCTTTGATGGACATGGTCCCCATTTCCAGCCTTGCAACAGCTCCTGGGACACTAGGGCCCATCCTCAGGAGGCGCCGAAGGAATCGGTTCTGGACCCACTCGAGGATGAGAATATTGGGAAATGGAACCAGCTCTGCCCCCAAACAATAAGGATGGTGGAATCTTAGCCTGATAAACTTTCAGGCATAAGGACATGGGAAGTCCCCTGGAAGCACAAAAAGCTCTAGCAACAGCCCTCATTTCTCTTGTAGCTTTGGCTGGCCGAGTCTGCAGATGGAGATGCCAGGTGCATCTAGAAGTAAAAAAGACACTCAGATAATTAAAGAAGTTTGTGGACCCCACTTTCCCTGCCCCCACCTGCCACATACGGGAGTGGTGCCTGGCGCCCAAAACCATAACTTTGGTCTTGTCGACATTCAGCTCAAGGCCGTTGATTAGACAATAGTGATGGAATTTCTCAAGGGCTCTTTTGATCCCTATCTCCGTCTGGGAAAGGAACACTATGTCATTGGCAAATTGCAATAAGCTCAAGTGGGAATTTCCTATCTTAGGAGCGTGGATCTCTCCCGAATTAACAAAGTCTGGGAGGTCTGCCAAAAACAAACTAAATAGCAGGGGTGCCAGGATGCAGCCCTGATGAACCCCTCTCCTAATAGGGATAAGGTTACCTTGGGGTGGACTTGCTCCTCTCTTTACTTGAGCTTTGTTGTTGCTATAGAGCTGGACTATAGCTGCTAGCAATTTAGCGTCAATACCCATGTTCTCCAACTTGACCCATAGACGGGATCTAGGAATGGAATCAAAAGCCTTAGTAAGGTCTAAGATTGCTAAGTATAATTTGCCTTTCTTGATTTTCTGATACTTGTGGATAACGTACTGTAAGATAAAGCAGCAATCCATCGTGGATCTACCCTTCCGAAAGCCAAATTGTTACATAGGAACTTCCTGCTTATCGTCCACCCATTTAATAAGTTGCTCCAAAAGGAGTTTGGCATAAAGCTTGCCCACGATGGAGATCAGGCTGATGGGCCTGTAACAACCTGGATCCCGGCGGTCCCCTTTTTAAAGATGGGTACAATAAAACTTAGGGTCCAGGAGGAAGGAATCCACCCGCCTTTGCCCACCAGATGAAATAGGTGGGAGAGAATCAGAGCCCACCAGCCCGGAGCAGCCTGGAGTACCTCCGACGTCACTAAATCTGGGCCAGGGGCCTTGTTGTTCTTTAACTTCATTATCTGGGCAGCTATATTAGCCGCAGAGAAATCCCCGGGGCTGCCTCCCGACCCAGGATCCTCCAATTGGGCACCCAGGAGATCATCCCTTTCCACTAAGCGATCAGCATAGAGTGCTCCAAAAAAGGTCTCCCAGACGGAATTAGGGTGAAATATACAGTTTGGACACTGGGGTGATACAAAGGGGCCCACTACACTCCCTTCACTAATCTGCTTTTGAAGCTTGGTGTGCTGTGCACCAATGCTCCAGGCCCATTAAGGATTTAAGACTGGCTACCCATATCCTAACCTTTACTCGGTTTGCTGGGATCCAGCATCCATCTTTGAATCCTGTGACCACATATTCAACCTGCTTTGGTCCATGCAGTTGTGAAATGCTTCTGCCAGCATTTTGTGGTGCACTGGAGTTGGGGTCCTTGCCCCCATCTGAACCTGTCCCACCTTGGGGGTACTTTCCCTGTGACTTATTTCTGGGGCCTGGGTGTCTGACCTTGGTGTAACTGGAGGCAATATGATTTCCTGTACCATAAGAGCAGGAATGTCTGAATCGGCAGGAGGAGTGAACACAACACCCTGTCCCACTGAATCCCAGCATGTCGCACCCTTTGATAAGGTGCAGCACCCATCCACCCAAAAGGGGTCATTCATGGGGTCCACCCCTCGTCTTAACAAGGCTTGGATACTGTCTGCTCTTGGGATTCTGGAGGTGTTTTCATGTACTCGAGCCATGGTCTTGTGCATATACATGTCCAACGCATGCCTGGGGTGATAAAGGCCCTATTCCTGAACACCTCATCCCAAGCCCCAGATTACCGGTGCCAAATGCCCTCCTCACTATGTCTTGGGATTTGACTAACTTGGAGACCCTCTTGGAAACCATCTGCAGGATGGCCCCCATCAGTATGAGTAGGCCGCTAACCAAGTAGACCAGTTACAAATGACCTTGGGTCTTTTAAACCTCTCCTTCTCCTTATGTTCCTCCCACACATTGAGGTAGGAAATGGGATCACTGAGTAAACAGGGTGATTAATATGTCAGAGGATTTGGCTCTCTAAATCTTTCCTCTGGTTGACTGGGGGAAGTGCGCTCCCATCAGGGCAGCAATGTCTGCATAACCCTCAGCCAGTGGTGATGGCTCCTGCCTATGAGGGTCCAGTATTGGGTGGAGAGGTGATGCCTGGGGTTGCGCAAACCTGAACCACCTGGGCCCCTACCAGGCAACAGGTGGAATGAGCCTGTGGGGGTGTCCTTTGGGCATGATATAGGGGCAACCCAGCTCTCAGCTGGGAGGGCCAAGGGACCCGTGCCCCATTCTTGCATAGCCTCTGGGTCCCCCTGGAATCAGCTGACCTGCAATGACCCCACCCCATCCTGAGCAGCACCTGCCGTGGGGATGGAAGCCCTCCTTTTGCATCTACGGTGCATGCACACGCTCGCTAAATGTAGAGGAACCTTAGTCCTGAAGTGAATAGCAGTGAGGAGGCCATAGCCCGATGGTCCATGAACTGGTTCTTCCTCTTGGTCCTCCCCGGATGGCTGTGTGGACTCTGGCTGCCTGACAGCCAGGGCTTGCAGCGTCTGCTCCAGTGTCTCCATCCCCTTCAGAAAGTTCTCCAACTGCGGAGTGCAGATCCAGAATGGGACAGAAAAGTTACCGAGGCTCATCAAACCCACTGATCACTATCCCTTCCTGCTGATCCATGTGGGAACAAATTATAGTGCCAGGCACAGCCTTGAACATGTCTCATGTGACTATCAGTTTCTGACTAGGAAGGTGAAGGACTTTGGGGCACCGGTGGTGTTCTCATCAATCCTTTCTGTTAAAGGTAGAGGCCTAGGCAGAAATAGGTGAATACTGGAGGTGAACAACTGGCTACGCAGATGGTATTGACAGGAGAGGTTTGGGATTCTTGGACCATGGACTATGTTTGGGTAATGAAGGACTTCTGGCAGGTGATGGGTTGCCATAAACAACAAAGTGTACAAAACATGCAGGGCTGTTTCTACACAAAGTGTGGCAAAACAAACCTCTGTACTACCCAACAACATGGTTGATTCACATGAATATTGTGAATCAATAAAACAAAATGTATCCAAATAACAACTTGAACATTTTATTATGCATAAACTATATAAAAATATATTTTCCAAAATTAATACAAAATCAACAACATATTGGTACAATTCATTAGAATAAATATCAAAACGCTTATCTATAGAATATAGTCACAAGGATAAAGGTTAGCACGAGTAAATAACATTGTGAGTATACAGAAGAAAACATAACATATTCAATGCACAGGCGAAAACATCACATAATATCTATGAGTTCCCGGGTCTATTGGCTCATTTGGGAGAGAATCTTTATCAAGTTATATATTGTTCCATTCATACTTCGTTGGTTTTGGTATATTGTGGGGTATTTCCCCTTTTTTTGTTGTAAGGGATGGGATGCATCTCACAAAGACTGGGGGAAACGTGTTTGGCAGGAGCCCCACAAACTGGGTCAAGAGGGCTTTAAACTAAATCCTGTGGGGGACTAAGAGAAAAGGAGAATACTGAGATCACTGCCGCTGCTGTGATCAGCTTGGTGCAGGGACTGGACGCATCAAGGGCTCGCTCCATCCATCCAGCACAGAGACTTGGCACCCACACCTGACGAGGCAGAGGTGAGGGGAAACCCCAGAGCCCTTCAAGGATTTCATCTCCCCCCTCCCGGTGGCAGAGGAAGAGAGGGCAGGACAGGGGATTTCGGCCCATCACACACTTCCGGACCTACTGGGGAGGAAGCCAGCAAAAGCAGCATGACTGGCTGCTGCTACACCCACTGCCACTCCTGTGATCAGCTTGATGTGGGGGCTGGGAGCCGTCAGGGCCTGCTCCATCCATCCATCCATCCATCCAGCACAGAGACTTGGCACACAGACCTGATGAGGAAGAGGTGAGGGGGAACCCCAGAGTCCACCAATGACTTCATCTCCCCCCTCCCTGTGGCAGAGGGAAAGGGGGCGAGGCAGGAGATTTCGGCCCCAAGGGCAAAAGCAGCACGCAGCTGGGCCATGCTAAAGAGTCCTTGGGCATGGCCCTTGGCAGGGCCTGAGCTTCCAGGGGGAGGCCACACTGTCTCTTGGGCTAGTCTAAACTTCATGTCAGTTATAGGCCATAAGATGAGACCCATTATTGTGTCTTTTCGTAGCCACTCCCTGGGGACTACATAATCTTTGCATTTTTTTGTAGGCAATAATCCCGCAGTCCTTGGGTTAAACATTCTCTGCAAAATTTCCTGAAGTCTTTTGCTAGGACATATTTAAAGGGGCATCCTTAAAATAATTTTTTTCACCCTGTCGGTGTAAGAGTTTGGGGCCATAACTTTGACACTTTTTGTCCAATTTTGGCCCAAGATAGTTCAAAATGACTGGAAGAGATCCAAACTGTGCTGAAACAATTTGTGGGAACATCATAGAAAAGATGTAGAACAGACGGTGCAAAATGCATATAATGTGTGGAATGAATCTTGTTTTTCAGATTTTGCCTAAGGAAAAAATTGCTCCTAGAGCTCTCAGGCTTGGTCTTTCAACTGCATATTATACACCAAAATTGTATCTATTTAGCCTGATATCAGAAGCTATGCAACAATCAGACAAAGAACTATGGGGTATTATTGCTGGGGCAAAACATCACCCACTCACCCTCCTTTTCTGTCAGTGGCAACACTCACAGTACCTTATTGCTATATGTGTGCTCCATTTTCACTCCATGCAAAGTAGTTCAAATGTCAACGTATGGAAATTTCAGAATAATATCTTTCAAAATAAGGACAACCGCAGCAGCTGTCACAATATTATAGTTTCAGAAACCGTAATCCTTTCCTGCTTGTTTACATTGGAGTGCTACCCTTGCCACTAGGGACAGTGATGAATCTTCAGGCAAGCCACACTGCTCCTTCTTCCTGGACTTTATTTCAGGAAGTACCCATCTGTGTTTCTGACAGGAAGATCTCATATGTGTATCTGAGGGTCTCAGAAGAGTGGGGAGCAGGCAAGTGGTTGTATAAAGCAGTTGATAGGTGGATAATTTTAAAGAAATGATTCTATAGAAAATATTGATGGATAACTTTTAACTCTTATGCAAAATTGCTGGCCAGCTATATGGGTAGTGTATGAGTCATGTTTTCCACAGCTCTGGAAAATGTAGATTTTCAGGAATTAACATTGAACTGTTACGACAGTAGTCTCACAGCCACCTGTATCAGATAAAGGAATACAAATACTTTTATTAAGGTCAGCTGTCATGGGCACTTTCAAGAATGGCGACAATGGCCAATCTTCTAAGACTCTCAAGAGAACTATTTTAACAGCTGGTTTATGCTGTTATATGCATCTAGATTCAATTACAAAAGAGCCCATGCAACCATTTACAAATTCCCGGTGGGATAGATATCGTGAATGTGCTAAAACACGGTTGCAGTTAGATGGACCTAATTGATGCATTGCTGAGTCATTTCAACAGTACCTGTTGACTGAATTTGATGTTAGCCCCACTGATGCAGGATTCCACCCCACGTTACAGGCATTTCATAGACAAAAAGTGCATAGAGCGCATGAGAAAATGCTTTACTCAGCAATCAACAATATGTGATAAACTTAATGTTAGAGAATCCACATCTTCCAGCAGTAGCTCCGCTCCTTCCCCTAGCAAGCCAAAGACACTTGGGTCAAGAACTGGCCTCTCTGTTCAAACATCTAAACCAGTCCTTCCTGTCATTTGCATCATATGCAAAAAGAGGAACAAATACATCACTGTGGCTCATAAATGCCAGAAGAATAATCTAGTCCTTGCAGAAACTATTGATGCAGGTCAGCTGAAAAGAGTTGCTAAGCTAAAAGAAGTCTACACTACAGCATTGCAATCCACATTGAAAGGGCAAGATTGTGTGGCATTAGTAAGTAGTCCATTACCATAGAACATGTTACAAGGAGTACACAAGATTTTTGACAAAGTCAACAGATAAGGATAAGCCTGCTGGAACTGACCAGATGTACCACAAAAAGGCTACAAGATTTTCTGTAACACTGTCATCAATCAGAGGATTGTTATGGACAAGGAGGTGCTACATTTGAAAAGATTAACCCAGATTTTTCTTAACCTTGTAAAAGAGCATGAAGGTCTGGATGCCTCACACTATAGGTAGGAGATGTAATAAGCAAACATATTACATTCTAGAATAAAACAACTTTCGGTTTAAATGAAGAGTTAAGGCTCTTCCCATTTCATTCCATGTCCTAGAAACCATGGAAGTTATCATTTAAGGCTCGTGCCATGTAAACAGTAAAGATCACAGACAGTCACGCATATTGCGCTCACTTACAACTTAGGCTTCGTCCGTTCACCCACACTTTCCCTTGGTCTTTCAGCACCAATCCTTTTCCTCTGCAGCTTTCTGGCAACATTGAAGCTGGTGTCGGTGCTGCATTAATGTGAAATAAGATATATTATTGTAAGATATAATAAGATATATGCTTGTAATTTCTAAACTTTTAATTCTGACAACTAACCTCTTGCAGAAATAATTTTATGCTGCAGAGTCCAATACTTGTAACCAGTCTTAAACCTTGCTTTCATGAATCCTATGTGCTCTTATGTGTTTCAGAAGCTTCAAACTGAAAAGTCGCCTGAAGCGGGACTTCCCTCAGCTCATATTTCATTCACTATGCAAAAGGAATGTTAGTGATATGGTGTATGCTGAAACTTTAACAAGAAGTACACTTCTTAACAAACTTCCTTACCAGTCAGATACAGAATCAGAAACTACAGATGAAACTCTGAGTGAGGAATCCTTCTCAACATCAAGGCGATCTTTCGTTCCACAAGTCATCCAGCAAGTATATCATCATCTGATGAGCACTCACCTAGAATTCTGTACAATGCTACACTGATTATCAAAAGCAGACTAAATAATAACCCTGGAATGAGGTGTCCATGGCCACCAACATCAAATTATTTTATTGTTGACACTGCTAAGACAGTTGTGCCAGTTAAACTTTACAATTTTATAGCTTGGGTTACTGGAGCCTCAGAGTCACCTACATTGGCTGGCCACGTAGATCTTCCAAAAGATGTGGATGTGAAAGTGCTATCACTTTGTCAAGACATTGTTTACCTTGCATCAAAAGGTCGGAAACTGACACCTAAATTCCTTTGCCTTTGATTGACAATGCAACATTTGATAGGATCATCTTAAGTGATTTCTTTATTAAACCATCTTGGTCATTGTGTATCTACTAGGGATACAATGGTTTCCCATTACACAAGTCTTGCTCAGTTACATCTTACTTCAGGCTATGATAAGTTACCTTCAGGGTTCACAATGAAGATACCAACAGTTCTAGTCTGGGACAATATTGATTTTGGTGAAGAAACGCTATCTGGAAAGGGCACCACCCATCGCACAAATGGAATAATGGTGCAAAGTTGTGTCACTGAATCAGCTCCAAGAGTCAAGCACCACTCTCTAAAAGGGTTCATTCTTTGGAAGTACCTCCTTTTTTGGGTTTAGAAAAGTACTACCCTCACAAGAAGCAAGGTGGGCCCCAAAAAACTGAGTCACGATGCGATGCTAAAGACTGAAGCATACAGAATGCACCTGGTAGGAGCATGTGAGGACTGAACTGGCATACATTTTTATGAAAGTTATCAGTGAGGAATCATCTACACTTCCTGGATGGATAGGTTTTCATACTTATCTTCAAATAAATTGTACTCTTGCGAAGTCAGCTATCCAGTACCTTCCAGTCACTGAAGCATCACCAATCGAAATGTCTACTGTCCATCTACTGTCTAATGTCTACTGTCATCTGGTCATAAAATATGAAGATTTCATTAAGAGAAAGAGAAAGGAGAACCAAACATTTTCTTTCTGGAGCTCTTACATTGACATGGTTCAAAACCTCCTTTGTGCAATCTAACTGGGATTTGCATCTTTCAGCTATTCGTTTATGATGCCTTGGTTCTTTTCATATGATGTGGTTAACGATGCCAGGTATCTTTCTTTATATTGGCTGGAAATTGTGAACCTGCCAGGTACACATCCAAAATGGTACAAGGAACTCAGTATTCGAAGGCAATGGACAGTCCAGCGTAAGAGTAGTTATGGATTCTCTTCAATTGCATGTGATCAAGCAATGGAACAAACCTGCAATAAAGATTCAAAACCAAAAAGTGACTTGATTGGATTAACACAAAACTGACCTGCAGTTTATTGATGGATCTTGTCACAGCATGAGTGGGCTGCAATAACAAGGTAGTGTGAAGAGATGGCAAGGATGACTCTAGATGTATGCAAACAGAAAGATTTTGACAGCACAAGAATTCAAAAAAGATGAGGCAGTCCTAAAACATATTATGTCTACTACTGAGTCAATGATCAATCCCTTTGATGATCCATCAGATGGTCTTGTATGCCTAAGTTCAGGTGTTGTTTGTGAAAGTAAAATCACAAATGATTTGTTATCAGCTCAAGAGTGAGGTGAAACTTCACTGATGAACATGATTCAGCGACTGCTTTCTGATATTTGGGACATTTTTTCACCCGTTAAAAGGCAAAATCTGAAAACATTCAGTGATCAAATGAAAACAGTAAAACAAGCAAAAGTTACTAACAAAGACATAAATCTTCAGGGTGACAAGCTCTTTGCAAGACTTTTAAATAGGCCAAAGGTGGAAAACTGACCTGAGAGAAATCTTGTTATACTCTTTGGGAACAGTTTCATACCCTCTGGCTTGTATCCATGGTACTCTCACAAAAACCAGCAAATGAGCTCTTCTTGATCTTCTTCTGTCCAAAAGTAAAGACTGCCTTGTTGACCAAGTTCCAGGAAATGGTGCAATAATATTTGATGGAATGGCTGTCATCCAAGAATTGCATGCTGCTGTTCCTTCAACATTTGGTGAGCTTGCATATACCATTTTATTGCACATGGTTAAAGTTGCAGCAAAGTACAAATGCACCCGTTAGGATTTTGTCACAGATCAGTATCCTGATGTAAGCATAAAGAATTTGGAACGGTTCTGCTGAGCAGCACATGGTTTGCAAGCTATAAAAATCTTTGGGAGGGAGCAAAAAAACCCTACTCAGTCGAAAAAAATTCTTTGTGATGGCAAGAATAAGGAAGCCCTTCAGAAATTCTTGTACTCTGTGTGGAGGAATTAACTTTTGCAGGCTACAGATGAGAATCTCATAGTGTATGTAGAAGATGGAAAGGACTGCCACTGCCTGAGTGTTCTGGATGGTTCAGTCACAGACATAATTATTGATGATTTAATTTGTGACCATGAAGAATGTGACGAAAGAATATTTTTTCATGTGCAACATGCTGCCAAGAACTATATGAATGTAATAATCAGGAGCCCAGATACAGATGTAGCAATCATAAGCATGAATCTCAAGTCACAAATGCCAGTCAATTTATATTTCTCCACTCGGGTTGGTTAACGAAGCCATGTTGTTGATTTGCAAAATGTCACTGCAGCTCTAGGCTACAAGGTATGCACTTCTGTTATTGGTTTCCACACATTTACAGTGTGTGATTCAACAAGTGCCTCCTATGGTAAAGGAAAGAGAAGGGCATTTGCTATGGCGTGTGAAAATGAAGTTTCTTGATGCTTTCACTGATCTTAGGAAAGACTTCACACTACAGGTATCAACCTACCTTGTGCTGGAAAAATGTGTGTGTGATCTGTATGGTGAAGCTTCATCACTAATATTAATGAAGCCCAATGTAGGATGTTCTGCATAGCACCGTCCTCATTTCTTGAGCAGAATTTACCACCACACATGATGCTCTACACCAGAACAGCAAAAGGACAAACAATCAAGCTGCTATAATGTGGCACTCTTTGTTTCACAGGATGAATGCTCCTTCACCTGTTTGCCATGGTTGGCATTTAGAAGACAAGGTGCTTGCCATCACCTGGATGACAGGAAGACTTACACCAGATAATATACTGAAGGCAGTTCACTGTAGTTGCAAGCATATGAAACATCAAGGAGGAAGGTGTTCCTGTCATGCCTCTGGGCTACCCTGCACTGATTGGTGTACATGTCAGAATTGTAAGAACAATGAGAAAAAAGTTTTCAGAGAAAAAGAAAAAGAATCTGATGAGATAGTACATACATGAGATTGAAGATGTATCTGATGAGAGTGACTTTGAATAGGATGTTGTGACTTTAAAACTATCTTTAGAACTTTAAAGCTTTCTTTCAGAAAATATTAACCGAAATGTAAGCTAAAATGTAAAATGTAAGCAATTATATACATTGCAAGTACTGCATAGTTATTTCCCTGAATAGTTTATCCTCACTGAAATCATTGACACCTACCCTGTTAGAAAGTTGGACATGTTTATTTTGTTTTCATTAGCTTTGTGTATACCAGTTTTCTTTTATGCTGCCAAATAAAGAAAATATGATGATTTTCCCATGAAAGAAAGTGCAGTTGTCATGAAAAGAAATTATTAATAAATGTCCATGCATTGACTGTCCAACTACTTTATACAGAGTAAAAATGGAGCACATATACAGCAGTAAGGTACTGTGAGTGTTCCCTCTGACAGAAAAAGAGGGCAGGTGGGTGGGTGATGTATTGTTTTTAGGGATGTGTGAACAGAACCACATTTGGATGTTCGGCCATTCGGTGGTTCAGGTCGAACGTTGAGTTCATATTCGGTGATTGGTTCTGTTGGGCTCACTTCAGTCTTTAGTTTGGGGCAATCAGGAACTGAGAATGACATTTGGTTTTTGAAATAAAGGAAAAAAACTGAAAAACATATTTCTGGCTATAACATTTTTGTTTCTTATTCAATTTTGATGGAATATGGTGAGATTGTACCCCCAATAGATCACACTATGTGTACCAAAATTTTGAATGATTAGATAAAGGGAACCAATTTCAGAAGCAACTGAACGTTGTGATTTTAAGAAAAGATCCATACACATTCATGGCTACAACTTCTTAATCTTGCATCCTTTCTTATGAAACTTGTGCATGTTATGTCCCTCCATATGCTTAATAATTCTTCCAATTTTCAAAAGAGTGGATAAAGGGTCCCAAGGGTATAAGACATTAACCTGAAAATACATTTCCAGCTGTAACGTTTTGATATTCCATTCTGTTTACAGGATATTTGGCAAGAATGTATCAAATACCTTTCCTGCCATTTCAGCAAATGTATATGAGATTTTGATAAAGGGACCCAATTATATAAGCAACTGATGTTGTCCCTGTGAAGATCATTATTCAGATGAATATCAGCATAGTCAGTGCCAGTCAGAGGCAGGCACCCTGCATGGCAGAGGGGGAGAGACTGTAGGAGGAAGGATGTGGAGCAACCCCAAAGACTGACAGACACATTCAATGGCCAAACAGATTACTTCAAGCTTCTAGCTTTGCAGGACCAATTGGTAGTGGCTTCGAGGTGGGCATAGGGGGTGGCCCTGAGGCAGGCATAAGCAACATAACTGGGACTTCTGAGATAGCATCCCAGCAGCCAGGAGACATAGTTTAAACACATCCAGGATGGCCAATTATCATCACAATCACATTCTGCAGCACTGAGACAGAGGACATAAGAGAATCTCTATTGACTCTTTCCTAAACAGATGCTTCTGACTTCCCAGAAACAAGTGGGGGAGATATGTTGGGATGGTCCCAGCACAGAATGAGGATATTTGGTTGACATTTCTGTTG
>QEPC01014630.1:929946-950259 GCA_003113815.1 Sphenodon punctatus
CCCCGCGCTCTTCCCCTACTGCCATCAACCCAGCGTCAAAGTCAGTCTGAATCCGAGCAATCTTGTCTGCGAAGAAGATGACAAACTCCTCACAGCGGGCCCGGGACAAGTCCCCATCCAGGCGGAGGGAGGCCGGACTAACCAGCCCCCGCACCACCCGAAGCAGATGGGCCCTATGGAGAAGACGATCGGAGACAGACCGAGTCCGACGCCAGCGTCGCTCTAGCCTCCTGCCCGCACGCTTCATACACCGCACGCTTCATACCCGCACGCTTCATACACCGCACGCTTCATACACTGTGCATGTATACACCTGCACAGAAATCCACAAATCTGAGCATGGAATTATGCTTACCTAAACCAGATTGCAAAACTTTCAAAGAGGCAAAACATAGTAGTAATGGGGAACTTCAAGTACCCTCATATCTGTTGGAAATCAAGCTCTGCTACAAATGGAATATCCAATAAATCCTTGCCTTGCCTTTTTGACAACTTCATCGTTCAGAAGGTGGAAGAAGGAATGAGTGGGTTGGCTATCTTGGACTTCATCCTTGCCAACAGGGAAGAACTGGTCGATGAAGTGAAAGTAGTGGGAACCTTGGGTGGAAGTGATCACATTATCTTGGAATGCATGATACCAAGGAAAGGGAAAGCTGAGCATAGTTAGACTTGTACCCGGGACTTTAGGAAAACTGATTTTAATGAACTCAGGGAAAAGCTAAGTAGGGATCCCTTGACTAGAAAATCTAAAGGAGTCCAAGATGGGTGGGAGTTTCTGAAAAATTAGATACTAAAAGCACAATCGCAAACAATTCCAATGAATAAGAAAATTGGGAGACACCTAAAGAAACCAGTGTGGCTGCACAAGGAGCTTTCTGATGAGCTGAGAATTAAAAAGGACATGTATAAGAAATGGAAGGAGGGTCAAATCACCAAGGATAAGTACAGACGAATAGTCCAAATCTGTAGGGGGACGGTGTCAGGAAGACTCAGCTCAAAATGAGCTGAGGCTTGCGAAAGATGCTAAGAACAACAAAAAGGGGTTTTCAGCTATGTCTGAAGCAAGAGAAAGAACAAGTAAGCGATAGGTCCACTGCTTGGTGAAAATGACAAAATGTTAACAGGTGACAAAGGTGGAACTGCTCAACTCCTATTTTTCCTCTGTCTTCTCCCACAAGGGAAACTATGTCCAACCTGGCAAGAGTTGCACTAAAGATGAAGAGAAGGAATTGCAGCTCGGGATAGGTAAGGAGATGGTAAGACAACACCTAGCTTCTTTAAATGAGTTCAAGTCTTTGGGCCCAGATGAATTGTGTTGTAGGACACTGACGGAACCTGCAGATGTAATCTTGGAATCTGTCTATAATCTTTGAGAACTCTTGGAGGTGCCAGAAGACTGGATATGGGCAAATAGGTGAGGTGCTGGAAGACTGGAGATGGGCAAATATGCCTATCTTCAAAAAGGGTAAAAAGAAGGATCCAGGAAACTACAAACTGACATCAACAGCTGGAAAAATTCTAGAGTAGATTATAAAGCACTCAGTCTGTAAGCATTTAGAAAACGATGCTGTGATTATTAGGAGCCAGCATAGGTTTGTCAAGAACAGGTCATGCCAGACTAATCTTATTTCCTTTTTTGATCGAGTTACTAGTTTAGTAGATCATGGGAATGTTGTGGACGTAGTATATCTTGATTTCAGCAAACCATTTCACAAAGTCCCCCATGATATCCTTCTTGACAAGCTGGTTAAATTGGGCTAGATGATACTACTGTTAGGTGGATTTAAAGCTGGCTAAAGAACTGTACTCAAAGAGTGCTCATAAATGGCTCCCCATCAATCTGGAGGGAGGTATCAAATGGGGTGCCTCAGGGTTTGGTCCTGGGCCCTGTACTGTTCAACATCTTTAATAATGACTTTGATGAAGGAGTAGAGGGGATGATTATCAAATTTGTAGAGGACACAAAACTGGGAGGGAGAGCTAACATCTTAAAAGACAGAAACAAGATTCAAAATGATCTTGACAGGATGGAGAGCTGGGCCAAAACTAACAAAATGAAATCCAAAAGAAATAAACATAAAGTTCTGTAATCAGATATTACCCACTCTATACTTGTGTAAGAAAAATCAAAAGCACAAGTATAGGGTGGGTAATACCTGGCTTGGCAGCAGTACACACAGAAAGGATCTTGGGGTTGAAAAGGAACATGAGTCAGCAGTGTGATGCGGCTGCTAAAAAGGCTAATGCAATTTTAGGCTGCATTAACAGAAACATAGTGTCCAGGTCATGAGAATAAATAGTTTCACTCTATTCTGCACTGGTCAAACCTCATCTGGGGTACTGTTTCCAGTTGTGGGCACTGCATTTCAAGAAGAACTGCATTGCCCTCTGTACTCCAGTCCATGAACTCCGCTCCTCCTCTGTCCCCTCTCTGGCACTCCCATGCCTCCCCTGCTCCCCTAACTGCCTTCGTCCCTTCTCCCTAACTGCCCCCATGCCTGGAACTCCCTCCCTGTCCACATCCACCTCGGCCCCGCCCTTCGTAACTTCAAATCCCTCCTCAAGACTTACCTCTTCCGCTCTGTCCTCCCCGACTTCTTGCTCCCCTCACCTAACTCCTGCTGATACCCTCCATCCAGTACAATCTGTTACCTAAGGTCTGTGTACTCATATTCTCACCACATGCACCAACGAGCCATCATTCTCGATGTAACCAAGCCAAGTACGTGCACCTGGGACCTCGCATCCTCATGAATGTTACACTCCTTGTCTCTCCCCTCCCCCCCATGTCTCTCAGATTATAAGCCCATGGACAGGGACCGTATCTATTCAATTATTTTTTTAAAATGCCAGGTAGATTGCTGGCATTATATAAATGCTTGCTAATAATAATAATAATAATAATAATAATAATAAAAAAAGAACATTAACAAATTGGAATGGGTTCAGAGGAGAGCAACAAAGAAGATCAGGGGTGTGGAAATCAAGTCCTGTGAGGAAAGATTGAAGGAACTGGGTATGTTTAGCCTGGAGAAGAGAAGACTAAGGGGAGACATGATAGCTGTTTCCAAATATCTGAAGGGCTGTCACATAGAAAATGGAGCAGATTTGTTCTCTGTTGTTCCTGACTGTGGATTTACTGCACTGAGCAGGGGGCTGGACTAGGTGACCTCTGCGTTCCCTTCCAACTGTAAGAGTCTTGGAGGGAATTTTGATGGCAACACTAACTAATCAGCCATCCTGCCCCTGTCAGTGCTTCCCAGTTTATTTTCCTTAGACAAGGTTTTGCATTAATGGACTTCAG
Source organism: Sphenodon punctatus (assembly GCA_003113815.1). Classification (NCBI taxonomy): domain Eukaryota; kingdom Metazoa; phylum Chordata; class Lepidosauria; order Sphenodontia; family Sphenodontidae; genus Sphenodon; species Sphenodon punctatus. The sequence continues at coordinate 933,251 of QEPC01014630.1, forward strand.
GTATCTATACACACTTTCCCCTTTCTCTTATCTGTGTTTGTTTTACCTTGTTCTGTGTTTATTCTTCCTTAAAAACAGCAGTTGTACAAGAGATTACCTCTGTGATTGAAATTGCTAACAGCCTGTTTCTCAAGCTTAGTTTAGCTGCATGACAGTGTTTCTGCAAACTTGGCTAAACTCTAAGGCCCGATTTAGTTTTACTTAATATATCCTTAGGAGAGAGGTTCCCAAACTAGTATGTACTATGACCCCAGGTAAGGTCATACCATGTACAGACGGGGTCATGAACTCAATTGATATTTGATAGATTTTGCATGTTTTTGTGACTGCCCGAGATGATAGGTTTTAAATTTAAAGCTCAAAATGGTGTTACATAAGGGAAAAGCTTGTGAATCTTTGTCTAACACCTCTCCGTATCAACACAAAATGCTTCCTTATCTTTTGGCTTTGGTGTATAAAACAATATTTCTTACAGCTTGTAGGATAGTTCCAATACACTTCCTTGACCAGACTTATGACATCACAAATAGCAACAGATTTGGCGGGGGGGGGACCCAAATTTAAATCTAACCTCTAAATGTTATGTTTGTGGGCTTAGTCTGCAGGAATCTTACCAATGGTTATCTTCATTAATTTTGTCTCATTTGGTTCATTAATTTTAGGTTATGATTTATTTTAAAATGGCATTGTAATAACTAATGTGTTTCCAGCTAGTAAATTATTAGACAATTATTACAATTCCTTTCCATAACACAATGGTCAGAATCAGTGCTAACTAATTTGCACATTAATGAATCAAGTTATAGTATGAGTGAGTATTTGTGCATGCCAAAGGGACTATATCTTAGACTTTTTCCTGTTGCTGTCTCACTCTTTTCTCTTGTCAATGGAGTAAATTACTTCAGCATTTGCTTACACAGATTTTGATTTACTCCAATGTGTAACTTTCACCACTTTGTCACTTCTCTGAGTTTTGGCATAATATATACAAATTAGATTAGATACAGAATTGTGTCTCCTAAGCAAAAATTACAAAAATGAACTCTTCATTTGCAAATTTACTTTTAACATTTTTAACACAGTTATTGACAGGCGTGCAGCTGCCCTATATACTTACAACCTGAAAACAGAGATGAATAAGAAAGCCTTCTGGGAGGAAGGACTTTCTGTCTTCCTAATGAAGCAGGGATTCCTGTGAGAAGCTGTTCACTCTGACAACGATTGCATTAAGATCAAAGGGGATATGAAAACCATGACAATATGACTGTATTTCATGCACCACGAGGCAGGGTTAGTGTAGATTAGACATATCATTAGTCAAGGGGATCTTTTTCTACAGAGTGAAAACTCCTGGCTGCTCAATGTCTTTTCTTCTCCTTTCCTTCCCAAGACTGTGTCTGCCTAAGCAGAAAAGAGATTCCTTCCCCTTAAGACTATGACAGAAATAGGCTACGGATTTGAGTCTATGTCCAATCAGTGGCAATATGCATAGTAATATGTGGCACAGCTTGTGCAATGAAGTTCCCAGCATGCAGCCTGGAAAGGTATCCTCAAGTGTGTAGGGTGATTTATTTCCTCTGTCAAGAGGCAGGACAGTCAGGACTTGTCCTTCCCCGCAGAACCTGCAAGAATACTCTGTCATCCTCGGAAACTGTAATAGCTCCTGGAAGTGCAGCTTTAGTTATATCATTTAGAATCCCTTCATTTAGCAAGGTTATTTCCCTGTTCCTTTTTAAAAAATTACATTTGTATTAAAGATTTGGATAGTAAGGAAGGCTACCAGTCTTTACCTTGCATTTGCATTTGATTTTCTAGCAGTATGCCAAAATGAGAATTAAAAGACTTGTGCTGTGATTTTACTGGATTCAAATCTGAGAGTGGAAGAACTGCTCCAGACATTACTATAAATGCCTTTAGGGCATTTCAAAAAAATAAATATTATTTTTTGCCATTTGTACTCCAACAGTCTTTATGAGTGCCCTGTATTGATAGAATCCTGTTTTTCCATTCATATCAGTGTTTGCTTTATTTTTTGTTGACTCTCGCATTAATTTGTTTGATCCGCTTACCTTTTCCCTTCCAGAAGCAACTTTGAAAATGAGTATAAACTCAGTGGGCCACATAGAAGTAGGGAGTGAGGGTGTTTAAGGGATGCACTCAGGGAGAGAAGGGGCCAGATCATGGATCTCTTCCCTATGCCTGAGTGCATGTCCTCATCTCTGCTCACTTGCCCTGAACTGTTTGATGAGAGGAAGTAGATCCTGGTCATATCCAGGAACTGGAAAGGAGCCAAATAAAAACTAGCCACAGGCCACATTTGGCCCCCATGCCTGAGGCATCCTACACACCACCCCCCACCACCCACACCCCATGTCTTGGTGTTGTGAGACCATAGATAAATTTGATGACAGGTTTGCCAGATAAAGCTGGAAAAGTTTGCTTAATAACATTTACAGGCTGGCTACCCTTTTCCAAAATGACAATGATCCATTTTGGAAAGGGCTGTGCATGCACAGAATGGGTCCACAGTCATTTTGCACGTGCACAATGATTTTTTAATTTAAAAAAAGAATTAAATTAACAATTAAATACGGATTCATAATCTGAATCCATAATACCCATCCCTAATGATAGCTTCCTGAACTGCCTATTTCTATCTGATTGAAAGACAGTCTAGTCAATGGCAACACAGCCCGCTTCCAGCATGTTGGCCAGACTGACTCACTTTTCACTCAGTGGAACTGGGTTCTGTTATTTCTACTAAGGCCTCTTTTACATGGACCCCACCCACCCACGAACACCCACAAACACCCATCGGATGGGTGGGAGAACGTCCGTGTAAAAGTCCATGAGTGGGTGGGTACGCGTGCACGACCCACGCACCAATACCCACGGAGCAGTCGGGAGGGAGGTGTCACGCCCCTGGGTGGAGATGGGTGTCCAACACCCGAACGTCTGTGTAAAAACCCAAACACCCACACCCATGGGTATGGGACTGGTGGGACTGCAATGCGCTGGCATAAGGGGTCACGCACGTGCCCCCATGCAGACACGCCCACCGGGGGTGATGCTGGACATCTGGTCAGGAGCCCGCAAAGGAGGGCAGACATATGACATGGGTGCGCCGGCTCCCATGATGTCTGGGAGGAAAGTCCTAGACAAGACAAAGGGAGCCAGCACCATGTCACGTACGGGATGAGACCAGGTGAGCACGGGGACCCAGTAACACCTGGGGGGGTGGGGTCTGGGCACCCAGTCCATGGGGGGAACACGGCATGGCTAACCACAGCACACTTCTCCCAGCACAAGGCCAAGGGCACACAGCTTCTCTGGCACCACCCACTGAACCCCAGGCCACCACAGCCACAGGACGTGGCCAGAGGAGCAGCAGCGACAGTGAGGTGAGAGCAAGGGGACCCCGACCAACCAGGGAAGGGAGGGCAGACCCCCAGCACCAGTACCGTGGCTGAGGGAACACAGGGCAGGCACCAGAGACTAAACCCTTGTCCCCATCCCCCCAGGAGACTACCAGATAACAGAGTACTGTACCACCGGAAGGATGGGTGAGGAGGGCCCCCCCGACAGTCAGGTAAGCAGAAGGTCATCCCAGGGGGGAGAGGGAAGGGGTGGCCCCATGGGGGCATGGAGGGAGGCAACGGAATGGAGAGTAACCCCCATGCAATACGCCCTACAAGAGACGACCACCACCACAGCTACCACATCCACTGGAAGGGCCCCATGTCGCCAAGCTGGAGGGCCCCCCACATGCGGGTCCCAAATGGGGGAGCCCTGGTCAAGGCAGGAGACCAGGGACTTCATAAACATGGGGGGGCTCCGAAAGGGTCCAGCGTGACCTGGTGCACAGCTACAAGACTAGATAGGTCTATGAAGTCATCACCCAGGAGATGCAGCTGCAGGGGTACAATAGGGATGTCACATCACCTAGTGCATGCAGCAGGTAAAGGACTTGAGGTCCAGATATAAACATATCAAGGACAACAATCTCAAGTCCGGCCATGCCATGCGCACAGCCGAGTTCCAGGAGGAGCTGGACACATTCCTCTGAATGGATGAGGACATCATGGCCTCACACACACATGGTAGTGCCTTTGCCAGGGGCAGATGGCGGGCCACCACAGAACCCCCCCTGCTGGGCCCCCCAGAGCATGGGAGAAACTGCCCCCAGCAAGGCCAGCCAGGGAGAGGGAGGGCAGAGCCCCATCCCACAGGGGGTGGAGGCGCCCCGGGGATCCAACCACAGTAACACCACCCTCTGCATGCACCCACAAAACCCACAGGCCACCATGCATGGAGCAAGCGGAGACCCAGGATGGCCCCCAGGAGGCGGAGGAACAGGATCCAGGTATGACTGGCCCAGTGGGCCCGGGGTGGAGGAGGCCCTGGACAGACTCACAGCGACTGGGGCTGGGGTGCCGGTAAACACTAATGGGTCTCTGTTCCATTGCAGCTCAAGGTTGCCTGGAGGTGCATGAGGTGGAGGTTGTGAAGGAGGAGGTGGACGAGGAGGGGCTGACTGCACCCCCGCTACCGGGTGAGGCACACTCCTATGGTAGGCCAAACCGTCCAAGGGGCCACAAGGGGACACGGCACAGAGGTGGGCAGCCGGACAGGGTAGGGAGGGAGGCCCCCAGGGCCATGTGCCCCGCACCAGAACTGGGACCACCAGGCCACGCCACACCATGGGACACCCCACCAGAGTGGCACACTGCCCCCAGAGGTCACACACCGGTGCAGATGCATGGCCGTGGGTTGGGAGGGGAGACCAGGCAGAACCGCACTGGGGTCCCAGGGAACACACCACCAGGGAAAAGGACACAGGGGATGGCCAGCAGGGGGGACAGGAGATGGTCCAGGACACAGGAGGTGCAGAGCTGCAGGGTGCCAGCAGCACAGGGGGTGCAGAGATGCAAGGCTGGAGAGGATGCCCCAGTATGCCACTAGCACTCTGGGAACCTGTATTCCCACCCGCCCATGCCCTACAGGGGTCAGGGTGGAGGGGGAAAATGGGAGTGGTGGTGGGCCCCACAGTGGGTCCCACGAAAAACAGGACAGTCACTGGCCCTACCAGCAGTGAGCCCCAGCCTATGGGGGGCCCCACATGATGGCAGGGCGGGGGGCCCCACATGAGAGCAATATGATGGAGCACCGAGAACATGGGGGTGTCACAAAGGACATCTCTGTGACACCCCAGGAAAAGTGGTAGGTGGCAGGGGGGTGCACTGGCCAGGCTTACTAACACGGGATACAACCTCTCCTTCACAGAACAGTGACCCACTCGTGTGAGGGGTGCAGCTGCTGGCAACATGGAGAGGAACTGGAAGATGCGGACCAGGAACTGGTGGCAGAGGGAGGACCTAGACAGGGAGCTGCTCCAGGAATCTAGAAGGTTATCCGAAGTGCACTCCCAAGAGCTCACGCTCACCAGGGAGCTCCTAAGAGGGGAGGGGGAAAGGGACCGGGAGATCCTGGCAGCTATGATGACCCAGTCCTGCACCAAGCACCTCTGGGACAGGCACCAGGCTGCCACCCTCCACCGTGAGCAGCAGCGTGATGGGCGGAAGCGGTGCGTGCCTGTGCCAGGCTGGAGGGTCAGGCCACAAGGGTCATGGACCTCATGGGGGAGGTGGTGTTGGCCCTGCGGCAGGACCCTCAGTGCAACAGGGGTCACAAGGCCACAGATGGAGGGATGGCAGCCGACATACACCACGGCAGCCACCCACTGGTACAGGTGCCCCCTCTCTTGCACTTTGGCCCTTCCTGGTCCTGGTCCAAAGGGTTCTCCTCCCCCACATAGGTCCACATAATCTGAACACCCTTCCAGGCCACACCCATCCCGGTATCCCCCCAGCTGTAACCCCAACCCCTCCACCAGGAACCAACACCTCCACCCAACAACCCAGCACCCCAGGACAACCAACCACCCATGCCCACTGCCCCACTGCCTCAGGTAAGGCCGCTGCACCCCTGCCCCCTGAGGGTAGGGGGCGCTACCCCATCGGGGGCTGGGAGAGGATGAGGGGGCCCATAGGCCACTCACGGAACCCCCAGTGGGCAATGCACTAGCGTGGGAAGGAGCCAAATGCACATGTGGACTGCTCACCCCATGCTTGCTATTCCTTGCAGGGACCTGCACCAGAGGTCAGTGTGGAGCAGCCAGTGGATGACAGGGAGCCCGGCCCATCCACTCACTGATTGCTGCGCTCAGCAGCAGCAAAAACCCACTGGGCTGTGAGCCCCGGTGGTGCAGCCAAGCAGGGGCAAGGGCACCCCCAAAAATAGAGACCCCCCATCCCATTGTACAGTTCCCTTTCAAATAAAAAATGCTGCACATGTACCTCCGTATCACTTCCTCTGTTCCGGGACCAGTGGGCGGGTGTGTGTGTGTGTGTGCTGACAGGGGGAACCCGGCAGGGTGAGGGCTTGTTACAATGCCAGGTCAGCTGATGGGGCCAGGGGGCTGCCCACCAAGGCCGCAGTCAGCACTGGTCTGTGCAATGAGTGCACGGTTACCCTGCACAGGCGGCCTAGCAAGTGGTGGCATGCAGGGCAGTGTGCAGCCATGGCACCTCACAGCTTTCAGCGAGGGAGGGCATTCGCACCCAGGCAACCCACTGGACCTGTTCCCAGGACCCCCTTCCCCACACAAGGCATGGAGGCATGGTTATCTGCTAAGGGGTACACCCTCTTTTATTGATGGGGTGCACAGGTTTATGGGCTGGGGTGTGGGTCGGGCACAAACCCATCATCTGCTGACTGAGCAACGATGCAGAGGCAGAGGGTGTCCCTGTTCTCCTTGGAGATGCTCCAGAATGCCCCGCCCTGGACATGTTGGTACACAGGCACAGGGCCTGCCCTCTGTACAGGTGGTGGGTTTTCCAGGGCGCTGCCTCTGGTCTCGCATACATTATGCAGAATGCATGTTGCCCTTGCCAGGACAAGGATGGGGGTGTGGTCTAGGTCGAACTAGCTCCTGTTCATCAAGAGGTGACAGCACATCTTCAAGTGCCCGAAGGTCCGCTCCACCATGCTGCATGCTTACAACAGGCACTCGTTGAACAGGCGGTGGTCAGGGTTGTGCGCCACTGGGTAGCCTCTCATGAGCCACGGGATGAGCGTGTAGGCAGGGTCCCCTATCACAACAGAAGTCATGGGAACGCCCTCTATCACGCGGTACAGGTTGGGTGCCATCTCCCCGTCGAACATGTGAGCATAGAACGGGGATGCACGTAGTATACACACATCATGGCTCCACCCCAACTGGCCCATGTACACGTCTATAAAGAGCCCCTGTGATCCATGACGGCCTGCAGATTGATGGAGAAGGCCTGTTTCCTGTTCATGTATCTCTGGGGGCCATATGATAGGGATGTGGGTGCTGTCGATCACCCCCATGCAATGGGGGAACCCCAGATCCTCGAAGCCGCATATCACCTCCTCAGGATCACGGAGGAGGAGCTCCACAATCAGGTTGCACACATCATGGAGCGTTCTGTTCACAGTGGCCGTCCCCACCCCGAACTGCTCCCCCACATTCCTGCACAAATCAGGGGTGGCCAGCCGCCACACCGCCATGGCAACTCGCATCCCTGGCGGTAGCGGATAGCGCATGTTGGTCTCCCGCCTCAGTAGATGGGGGTTCAGGAGCTTACCTAACCAGGTCAGGAGGGAGTGGTTCAAACAGAAGGGGTCCATCCATTCCTCATCCATCCAGGTGGCCAGCATGTCCTCCCACCAGTCGTTAGTGCGGGAACGCATCCAGTGCCGTTGCAGGGTCGAAAGGGTCACACAGCACCCATACACATTCAGGGGCCACGACGAGCCGGGCATGCAGGGACACCGCGGTGCCCAACATCGTATGGTGACGAGCAGCAGTCCACTGCACCCGTCGCACTGTCACCACCCTCTGCAGATTCACTGTCCTCCAACACTGTTCCCCCTGGAGGAAGTAGCTGCGCCCTGGTAGGAGGACCTGGGCCATTTTCTTGAGCAGTAGGCGCAGCAGCGTGAAACCAGCGCTCAGGATGGTCAACAGCACAGTCGTGGCCTCAGGGGGCTCATCCTCCAGCAGCATGGTTCCACGGATTCCCTCTCCCGCGAACCCCCTAATTAGCAAATGGGTGGCAGCACCACAGTGTAGGCCCTTCTCCTCTGGGTGCACGCTACCGACCTGCCATGGCCTGCACCGCTGGGACTGGCCCCTGCTTTACCTGGCTGTGGCTGCCTATACCCCAGCCTCTCAGCGCCACACTGTGGGGCCTGTGCCCCCAGCCCCCACACCCCCAGTATCCCTGATCCACCTCTGTGTGCTCCCTGCTCTGTGTTCCTCTGCTCTGTACGCCACTCAACCTCATCCACCTCACTCTACCCGCCACGCCTGACCACCTGCAGCTGAGCGACGAATTAATAGCCTTGATCGAAACAGCTGAGCGACAAATTAATAGCCTTGATAGAAATAAAAAGAGAACTTTTTAAGGTGCTTGATTTTCTAGGGAAAGAGGTTCTATCTAAAGAGTGTATAACATATTCAAAAGCAAATGGGAGTAAATGGTATGATAAAGAATGTGCTAAAATGAAGAGGTTATTATGTAATGCAAAAAAAGAATGGTATCTTCATGCTTCTGTGCATAGCAAAAATAGGTTTATGGATATTCGAACAGCTTATAAGAAACTCTTGAGGGATAAGAAAAGGAATTATGAACTTATTTTTGGGCCAAATTAAATGTAGCAGCTGACACTGGAAACTCTACCCAATTTTGGTCTTTAGTTCATTCCTTTAAGCATCCGAATTATTCTATGGGATCAAATACCATACCAGACACTATATGGACCAAGTTCTTTAAAAGTCTTTTCAATGAGGAAAATGAAGGACATGAGAAAATGAAATTTCAGTACAGAGATGGCCACATATCACAGGATAGTTTTTTCCATTCTTTTGAAATTACTGAAGTTGAAATTTAAGGGAAATTAAGAAACTAAAGAATAATAAAGCCCCTGGTTATGACTACATAAACGCAGAAGTCTTCAAGTTTGCTCCAAATTGGTGGGCCCCTATACTTGCAAAGTTTTTTTCATTAATTAATCAAACCAAGCAAATACCAAAAGAATGGGGTATAAGCATAATCATTCCTACTTTTAAGAGAGGTGACCCAAAAGATTCTTCCTGTTACAGGCCTATCAGTCTGTTGCCAGTCTTGGGCAAATTATACGCAAAAACCATTTTGAACAGGCTGGAGACCTGGGTCAAGACACTAGGTTTAATCCCCAAAGAGAAATTTGGATTTCGTGCGCATAGTTCAGTTATGGATAATTGCTTTATCCTTTCTCATTTAATCAACAAATACGTCGTTATTTGCCGAACTCAGCTGTTTTTGGCCTTCATCGACCTAAAGAAGGCCTTTGACTCTACATCCTGGAAAGAACTATGGGATAAATTAACCAAACTTGGAATCAATCATGATCTCTTAGCTTTGATTGTCCAACTCCATACAAACAATCAGGCTAGGATACATATCCCAAATAGTAATAATTATACAAATTCAATTAAAATTAATAAAGGTGTCCATCAAGGTTGTGTATTAGCCATGTTACTATTTAACCTTTATGTAAGCGATCTTATTAAAGAATTGAGACTTCATAACCATTGCTCACCAAAAAATTATACACGAACGGAAACAGTTTATGGGCTTGCAATTCTCTGTAAAGCGCCAGGTACATTATAAATGCTTATAATAATAATAATAATAATAATAAACCAAAAAAGGGCTTAAGACCCTCTTGGAGGCCTGCATAGGATATGGGGGGGAAAATAAGTTAGAAATTAACATAAATAAGACCAAGGTAATGGTTACTGGGAAAAGACCAAAGCAGTATGAAGGTGAAAAACTTGAACAAGTAAAGACCTTTAAGAATTTGGGAATAGTTTTCAGCAGTAATGGATTATGGAAAGAGCATAATAAATATATAGTAAAAAAGGCAACTTTAATATCTAATGCAGTTATATCCTTGGCAAAGCGATCTGTAAATGTTAAAGTATCAAATATTATAAAAATTTATAAAGCTAAAGTTCAATCTTTATTGCTGTACGGGCAGGAAATAATCCCATATACTTCAGCTAAAAACCTGGAGATTATCCAAAATAACTTCCTAAGGAGGCTATTAGGAGTCTCTCATGCTGTTCGGGGAGCAGTAGTAAGAACAGAGACAGACGTATTTTCTATCGACTGTTTAAGGAAACTGGCTTTCGTTAAATTTTGGGTGTGAATAATACACCAAGATATAAATTCATTACCATATCAGTGCCTCTTATAGAAATTAAACAACACTGGTTCAATAGTATATCCTTGGATTAGTTCTTTATATGCGTATCTCCTTAAAATGGGATTTTCAATAGTAGCATTATGGTAAATGACTCCACTTCAGCAAAAAATGCAGTTAAAAATCAGAGCCTTGGATATAGGGAGACAGGAAGATTTAGCTGCATTATCAATCTGGAAGGTAGCTCCCAGACTGGCTCAAATTAAAACAATCTTTGGACTGGAAAACTACCTAGATATAATTAGCTGTCCCGGATTAAGGAGAAATTATACTCTGCTAAAATTTCATTTGATAGAAATGGCTGTAACACGTGGACGGTATCAGGCCTTACCAAAACACCTACGATTTTGCTTATGCCATGAAAAGAAATTAGAGACCATGGATCATATTTTGCTTACTTGTTCTTTGTATTCCCAACTTAGAGATATACGGATTGCACCACTATTGGCAGGTATAGAACATTTTGATATAGAATTTAAAATGAGTAAAATTCTAAAGCTCACTAAACTGGAAGAACTTAAGACTATTGCTATATATATTCAACTTTTTTCTCAATTATGAGTACAAATAGAAGAACAAGCTAAGGAATGAATTTATTGTCTAACTGACTCTAACTGAATATGGTTGAATATAATTGGCTGAACATAATTGAATTTTCCCATTAATTTTGACGTTATAAAGAGGATTGCGATTGTATTTTTATGTTACTTAAATGCGCTAATTGTAATTTTATCCTAGGTTTTAATTTTGTTTTTTAATATTCGTTGTGCATGATTACCTTGTAAAATTCACACTTAAATTATTGTTTTTGTACTTTCTTATTTTTTCTTTTGGCAAATGGTGAAAGCTATGCCTAAATAAACAAAATTCAACCGCTGTGGGGGTACCTACATGCCGTTGTCGTGCCGTGGACCGCTGAGGAGATCATGGCCATTCGCTTGGTGGCGGCACAACCCGAGTACAGGCTCACATTGCAGTCCGGGGGTCCCCCCGTTGCTGCTGACTACACCGGCACCATCCTGCGTGGCTGCGGCATCCCACGAGTGGCCTCGGATTTGCGGGCCCTTCTTTGGGACTTGGACTTGCTGCCCCCCGATGTTGATGGACCCCTCCTGACAGGGACCCCTACCACTGCGGAGCTCATCACCCTTTGATCGGTGAGGAACCTACCAGCTGTGAGGGCTGAGGCTGCAACTACCAATCAACTCCTGCCCCGCCTCCTGGTGGATGCTCATATGTTTCCTCGGGGGTTCCACAGGGGCCTGTTCACCTGGGAGGGTCTTGCACAGGGGCCTTTGTTCCGGAAGCACCCACCGGACCATCCCTGAACTGTGCCTCCCTGCCACCTGCTCCCTGCCACCCTGATTGCCGTGACTGTGCACTGCCTGCCCACCCCCCGTGCCGCTGCACAGCCGCTGCGCTGTCATCTGCATCCCTGTTGCTGGCTACCTTGTCTGTCTGACCCCATCGCCTCCTCTGTTTGCCCACGGCTCCATCCCGCTGGGGTTACCATTGTGCCCTGGCCCTCCTGCTGTGGGTGTACTGGTGCCCTGGTGTTTGGATACTTGTGACCAGCTGTGGGTCTGCATGTGTCCATCCCCTGCCACTCTTTGGTGGGAGGACCCCTTTCCCACATCGCTAATAAAGTACATTTCTGTGATGGTCAGTCCTGCCTTGCTTCTGTGCCAGTGGTGCCACCAGGGCACCCCTCCCATGGTGGCCTTCCTGCCCCCGTATATATGGTTCTGTACTGGGAGTGTGCTTGGTGTGTACACGTGGTCACTAGGGATGTGTGGTGCTACCCAGTTGTGTGTTGTGTGTACCCCAGGGTGCTCCCCCACTTGCCACCTACTCCTGCCCGTGTGCTGGTGGTGGTATTGGAGGCAGCCGCCCTGCTGGGAAACCCCTGGGGCTCCCCTATCAGTTGGTGCAGCCTTGCCCCTCCCCTGCCCCTCCCCTGTGCTGTCATCCCCTGTTGATATGCTCCATATGCACTTGTGGTGATGGATGGGCAGCAGCAGCAGGCGCGTTTGGCAGCTGAGCGTGAGTAGGGGGTTTGTGGGCCCCAGGGGTGTGCCCCTCTGGTCCCCCTTCATGCAGGGGTATGGGGTGCTATACAGGGTGACCACTGGGCATGAGTGGGGTGTGTTCCATGTGTTGTTGATGCCCCCTGCCCTCCCGTGCCATGTTGGTTCACCCGTTCCCCATCTCCCTGTCCCCTCTCCCATGCAGCAACTGTAGTCATGTTCCTGACTGTCCTGCAGCTGGAAGGGATGGTACAGCAGCTGGAGTGGGTGGTCTGGGACCTGCGAGCGGCCGGCCAGCTGTACGATGCCATTCGTGAGTGTGCTGCTTGTTTGCTGGGCCCTGTCCCTGTGTGTCTGGGGGGGGGGGGTCCTTGGGGCCCATGACTGGTTCTGATGGCCTTCTCCTCTCCCTCTGTCCCTTCCAGTGTAGGCAATGATTGCAGAGCGTATGTGGAAGCAGGGGGAGGTGGTGGACCTTCTCCTGCACGTCCTGGAGTGGCTGCACCAGCTGGACCGTGCACAGGCGGATAGCTGGCGCTGAGTGAGGAGTAGGCTGAAGAGTAGGCTGAAGAGCCTACTCAAGTTTTGTGCCAGCTGTGTGTCCTCTACTTGTTGTTAAAGACCTTATGGGTTAGGATGAGGAACTAGAGAGCACTAGGATCAAGGATCTATATAAAGCCTGTGAAGAAGCAGGAGAGTGTGCAAAAAAGTTATCATTGTAATGTGCATTGAATGCCTTTATTTATGAGCTGGTGTATGGATTATTTTAATTCAATTATTTGCCAGTGCGGGGTTACAAGATTGCAATATAACCAGAGGGAGGTTATATATGAAGCATTGCTGACAAAGTTAAGAGACCCATGCTCTTTCAAGCCTCTAGTGAGGTTTCATTTCCTTCGGTTGACATTAGTTGGTATATCTTTATATTATCCCATTGAGATAGGGGCTGTGACACAAAACACGTTTGTGTTTTTATATATAGTTTATGCTTTTATATATATAGTTTATTACATGGTTATCCATTGGATGTGTACAGGCCTGGGGCCATTTCTTTATCATTCCCATTTAACATAGTTCAATAAATTGTACAATTCCTTCTTCCCTTTTTTTCTTTTTTGTCTGGTGCTCCTGGATCCACAGCTCCACCTGGATGTCCAGGTGGCAGCTGTGGTGAAGGGTGCATTTTGCCAATTACACCCAGTATGTTGGCTTAGGAAGTATGTCTTGGACTCGGATCTGGCCACAATCACCCATGCTTTTATTACCTCGAGATTAGACTACTGTAATGCACTCTATGTGGGGATACCCTTGGTGATGGTCTGGAGACTGCAGCTGGTGCAGAATGTGAAGACTCATCTCCTGAAGGGGACGGGCCAATATGAGCACATTACTTCAGTGCTCTGTTATCTGTACTGGCTGCCGATAGTCTTCTGGGCCCAATTCAAGGTGTTGGTGTTGACCTTTAAAGCCCTAAACAGCCTGGGCCCCACCTAACTGAAGAACCACCTCACCCTCCGAATTCTGGCTTGACCTCTGTGGTCTGCCAGGGGCACCCTTCTTGAGGTCCCCCAGGTTTTGCAGGTGTCAACCATGAGGAGGACATTCTTGGTGGTTGCACTGTGACTGTGGAACTCCCTCCTGTTGGAGGTCTGCCTGACTAATGACCTCCGCTCTTTCCATAAAAAGTGTAAGAACTGGCTGTTCCACCAGGCTTTTGCCGAGGGTGATGGAATGGGAGGGTTGGGTTAGGGTGGGTTTTTATTGGGTTTTTTTTTGTGGGGAGGACTAATTCTGGGACTGGGAAATGTTGATTTTAATGAATCTTATTATATGTTTTAAAATGTTAGCCACCCCGAGATGCTTGCAGAAGGAGGGGGCAGCATACAAATGCTACTATAAATAAATAAATAAATAAATAAATAAGCATATTGATGACACCGCACCCCATACTGTCTCACGATTTCACTGAGCATCTGCATATACACATTGAACGGGAGAGGGGACAGAATGGAACCTTGCGGGACACCAAGGGGATGAAGAACAATCCCTGAGCACTGTAAATTGAGTTCTTCTAGCCAGGAAGGAGTGGAACCATTCAAGAATGATCCCATCCACCATGGCATGGTCCCGCAAGCAAGTCACCAACATCTCATGGTCAATTGCATCTAAAGCAGCCAATAGACCTAACAGAATTCGAAGGATCTAACGACCCCGATCTAATTCATGGTGGAGGTCATCAACCAAAGCCACAAGTGCAGTCTCAGTGCCATAACCCATACGAAATCCAGACTGTGAGGGAGCCAGATAAGCGGTGTGGTCTAGATGCCTCTGCACCTGCTGAGCCACTACCCTCTCAAAAACCTTCCATAAAAAGGGAAGGTTAGAGACCGGTCGATATTGGTGAGGGAGACAATGTCAAGTGATCGTTTTTTGAGGAGGGGCCACACCACCACCTCTTTGAGGCAGTCCAGTACTCTGCCCTCCCGAAGGCACCACCATCAGCAGCGGCTCCAACATCTCCCAGCTGACCTTAACCAGCCAGGACGGGCATGTGTCAAATTCACAAAAAGTGCTCCAACTGCCCCAAACACATCCCCGCCTCAGCGGGTGATACCCACTGAAACTGATCCCACAAGGCAGGGCTTCCAAAGACTCTGGTTCACCCATTGCAAGAAATGTGGCATCAAAGATGGAGGCAAGAGGAGTTGACCAATTTTGCCTTCTCTCTGTCACCTGTTATCATTTTACCATCTTCACCAAGCAGCAGACCTACCACTTCCTTTTTCTTTCTTTTGCTTCAAACATAGCTGAAACCCTCCTTTTTGTTGTTCTTAGCATCTCCTGCAAGCCTCAGCTCATTCTGAGATTTAGCCTTCCTGACACCGTCCCTACAGGTTTAGGCTACTTATCTTAGGGATGGGCGAACACATCGTGGTTCGGGTTCAGCCGTTCAGTTTGGTCCGGTTCGGTTCAGCTGTTCGGTTTGGCCATTCGATTCAGTCACTGCGTTTGGGTTCGGCTGTTCGATTCGGTCATGTTCGGTTCGGATCGGGCATTCGGAAAAAGGCTCTCTGTGTGAGGAATAATGACCCCAGACCCATGACGGTGGGTCCTGGGGCTAGAGTGGCACCTTCTAGATATTGGCTACAGCCCTCCCTGCCAGTAACATAGCCCCCAGAACCCTGATGGTGGGTCCTGGGGCTAGAGTGGCTGTTTCTTGGTGTGGTGGAATGACATCGCCTCTGTGTGAAGAGTGATGGCCCCAGACCCATGATGGTGGGACCTGGGACTAGAGTGACAGCTTCTAGATATTGGCCACAGCCCTCCATGCCTGTATCTTGGCCCCAGAACCCTGATGGCAGGTCCTGGGACTGGAGTGGCTGTTTCTTGGTGTGCTGGAATGACATTGCCTCTGTGCGAGGAATGATGGCCCCAGACCCATGACGGTGGGTCCTGAGGCTAAAGTGGCAGCTTCTAGGTATTTTCCACAGCCCTCCCTGCTGGTAACTTGGCCCCAGAACCCTGACAGCAGGTTCTGGGGCCGAAGTGGCTGTTTCTTGGTGTGCTGGAATGACATTGCCTCTGTGTGAGGAATGATGGCCCCAGACCCATGGCGTTGGGTCCTGGGGCTAGTGTGGCAGCTTCTTGAAATTGGTCATAGTCCTCCCTGCCTGTACATTGGCCCCAGAACCCTGATGGCAGGTCCTGGGGCTGGAGTGGCTATTTCTTGGTGCGGTGGAATGACATCGCCTCTGCGTGAGGAATGATGGCCCCAGACCCATGACATTGGGTCCTGGGGCTAGAGTGGCAGCTTCTAGAAATTGGTCATAGCCCTCCCTGCCTGTACGTTGGCCCCAGACCCCTGATGGTCGGTTCTGGGGCTGGGGTGGCTGTTTCTTGGTGCGGTGAAATGACATCGCCTCTGTGCGAGGAATGATGGCCCCAGACCCATGATGGTGGGTCCTTGGGTTAGAGTGGCAGCTTCTAGATATTGTTCGCAGCCCTCCCTGCCTGTAACTTGGACCCAGAACCCTGATGGCGGGTCCTGGGGCTGGAGTGGCTGTTTCTTCATCTGGTGGAATGACATCGCCTCTGTGCGAAGAATGATGGCCTCAGACCCATGACGGTGGTCCTGGTGCAGGAGTGGATGTTTCTTTTTTTATATCTATCTCTACACTAAATCTGACTGCTATTAAGTATTCTAAAACCTATTGAACTAAATGGAATATCTTAATAATTAACTACAAAAGCCTTGTCCTAAAAACACACCATATCTCTATCTATCTCTATAACTAAGATAACTACTATGTATATCTATCTAGTAACTGTCTAATAACTATCTATCTATATATACAATATTACACAGGGGGAAACACAAAGAACACAGGGAGGGGTACAAAACTGAAATGAAAATCAATCTAATAATAAATAATCCTACTCTAAATAAATCCAAAACTTAAAACAGGGGAAGGGAATCAGGGATGGAATAAGAGGGAGAGGGAAAGGATTCAATGGAGGGGGGACGGAGGAAGGAAGATTGAACACAGGTAACACAGGGAGGGGTAAAACCAAAAAACAACACATAAATCTATCTAATCTAAACTAAATAAATGATAATATGGAGGTAAATGGGTTGGATGGGTGAAA
>QEPC01014630.1:965429-979339 GCA_003113815.1 Sphenodon punctatus
TGGACCTGCCTGCTGTCATTCTCATCGTAACCAAGCCAAGTACGTGCACTTGAGACCTCGCATCTTCATGAATGTTAGACCCCTTGTCTCTCCCTCTGTTCCCCTTCCTAAGTCTCTCCCCCAGCTCGTCTCTCAGATTGTAAGTCCTAGGGGCAGGGACCCTGTCTATTTTATTACTTTGTAAAGTGCCAGGTACACTACTGGTGCTATATAAATGTTTGTTAATAATAAATAATAATAATATTTGGCTGCAAATAATGAGTTTGGCCGGTGCACCTTATCAACTCTTCTTTTACTTTTATTCGGATTCGTTACCATTAGTCCATTCTTCTGAAAAGTTGCCCAGACAGAAGATGCGTCATGCTGTATGGTGTGATCTTTTGAACTGCTATCTGTGTCATTCTCCTCTGCATCGTCATCACTGTCTTCGCAAACCCCTTCAATCATGTGCCTGGCAGTGTCATGGCGTGCAGCTGCAGCGGCTTCTTCACCACCCAAGACCTTCAGAATGTTCTTGAAACATGGGTCCAGAGCAGTTGTCATCCGGTACAACATCTCTCCACCAATCTTCTGAAACTGGGTGCTGTTGGCGATCATGTTCTGTAAGGAAATTTTCATGCTTTCAGCCCTCTGTCCATCATCCTGTAGTGCTAGAGAGTTGGTGATGTCTTCGACTTGTGTCCTCAATAATATGAGCGAGGTCAAGCTCTGGCTGAGTGTTGCATCGGCCCTGCTCATGAACTCCATCATGACTTGAAAGGGTGCCAGCAGAGCAAGGAGAGCTTCTATTGTATCCCAGGGTGTGATATTTAGCTGCATAGTGGGGGCGTCTTTTACAGACTTTGAGGCCATAGCAATGAAATTCTCAATCGCAAGTTGTTGCAAATGTAGTCTTTTAAGCATCTGATAAGTTGAGTTCCAATACATGCAGACATCGTTCGGGAAGAACTGAAGTGAAACTTGCCTCTCCTCCTGTATTTCACAGAGCACGCAGCGAGATTTTGCCGATCGACGAAAGTGCGTCACCAACTTCTTTACACACTCTACTGTGTCCTTAACCGATGGGTCCGATTCTAGAAATTTCTTTGCCACCAGATGCATTGAATGAGCCATGCAGGAAATATTTTCGCACTCGCATTCAGAATTCCCTTTCACGATATTTGCCCCATTGTCTGACACAATGCACCCAATGGAGAGATCAAGGGCAGCCAACCAATCATGCGTCAATTGTGATAATTTAGCATGGATGTTTTCAGCAGTGTGTTGTTCCAGATAGTGTTCCAATGCAAGTATGGCTTGCTTCCTTACCAGTCTGTTATTGGGGTTTTGATGAATCCAGTGTGCGATAATGCACAGGTACTCCATGTGCTGTGCACTGGTCCACATGTCTGTGGTTAAGTGCACAACCTTGCCCTCACAACCAAGCATAGCAGCTGATACCGCTTTGCATGTTTCGGTGAAAAGTTTTGGAATTGTCTTCTTGGCGAAATAATATCTCGAAGGTACATTCCATCATGGGGTCATTCCTTCCATTACTTCCCGAAATCCCTCATTCTCAACAAATGAGAACGGAAGCATGTCGACTGCCAGCATCTTGGTCACGAGTGGTAGGTAGTACTGTGCAGTAGGGTGAGATGCTGGCCATTTGTTTGGGTTTTGCAGAGATTCTCGCAATATGGTCTGCACAGTCCTATCATTGGCGGTGTTTATAGAGGGATCCTCGCTGTTACTTGTAGTTTTGCTAGAGCCATTGAGAATGGACTGGTGATGGTGCTTCATGTGGCTGCGCATACCACTAGTCCCAGGCCGGCTCTTTCCTCCTTCAGTCTCTCTTGTTATTTTCCTGGCACAGTATTTGCTCTTCACTACTAGCTTCTTTGCATTGCAGGCAGTGAAATGGTCCCGACATCTGACCTTAGTTCTTTTCATTTGTCTGCATTCCCATCGGGGGTGTTGTTGATTGTTCCTTGCTGTGATGATAATACAGTCTTGTTGTGATTTGTTGATGTGGATGCCACAGGTGAACACGCCGGCATAGAGTTTTTGGTCATGGTAAGATCCACTGATGTTGGAGTGCTGGCATTGTTTGATGTTGTGGTGTGGTTGGAGCTCGAAGTCGTCTATCGATGTTTCGATGAACCTTTGTTGAAAATCGGGGCTATGTTAGTATGCGTACTATATTGCTAGGGCAAATGTACTTCCTGTTCAACATTTAAAGGGCTTTGATCAATCCATAGCCTTTTCCACAGTTGGCTGGAGCCTGAGGATTGTGCATTATGAGGGGTGTACATGGATCATCAAGATCGTCGTCGTCAATGTCTTCGTTAAATTCCAAATCATCCGCGGTAGCATCAGTATTGTTGTTGTCGCAGTCATGATGAGAAACGTCTGCGGCACGCACAGTGGTGGTGTCATGCACACTCACCCCAGCTCTCTTTCCAGAGCGCATTCTCCTTCTTCCACATCGACAGCTTAAGTACACAATTGGGTCCGGGTGTTGTCGCTGTGTGCCCTCACTGGCTCCTGCATGCATTTTTGAGATTGCTCGGATGTGCTTTCAAGTTGAAGCTCAAAAATCTCATTGTCAATGCGCTGCAACAATTCAGCATCTTTGTTGGAGTCCATGGATGATTCTCCTACAGTGGAGGGTGAGTCTTCATCAAGAAAACGTGTCAGTGCATCCTGCGCTGAACCATAGAAACTGATTAATGCACGTTTAGTCGGCGGCGGTGCCCAATGTTTAGAACTGCCAGGCTGTGACAATGGTATTTTTGCTGGCAAAATACGCATTGCTAGCAGCGTCTGTGACAATTCCACACCATCAGACTGGTGTTGGGTGTCTGGTAGCAACTGAAGAGAAGCCTGTGCATGTTTGGCCGTTGCCTGAGGTTTTGAACTGCCCGGCTGCGGCAATGCCATTTTGGCAGGTGAAATATGCATTACAATCTCCAGCTGGGATAATTATTTAATGGCAGAATGCTGTGGGTGTGGGGCTTCTTGTGAAAACACAAGAGGAGGCTGCGAGATTACTGGGCCAGAAGCAACAGCAGGAGCATCCACACCAGATTCTGGGACTTGTGGTGTTCGAGGAGACACTGTGTCCTGTACCCTTTTCTTTCCATTACGAAGTGACAAGACATTGCTCCGGGTCATCCTACTGCTGCGAGTTGTAGTGAGCTGTCCAGAAGAGGAATTATCATGTTTTTGCTTAGCCGGATCTGCTGGCATCGCTATAGCCTATGGAAACAAAACTTGAAAAAAGTGTGTCCGAATAAGTCAACAAGAAATTTGTAATGGACAAAATATACACATGTAAATGTTAGATAACTCATTGTGTTACATCAATAATGAGTTTGAAAAAAACCAATCACAGTACATTGGCTACTACCGCAGACCTAATGTTATCATAGAACATTGACATGCCAGATTGTGAAAGGTGTACGCCATCAACCAAAAACATATCACTACAGGCGACTATAATGTTCCTGCGCCAGACAGAAACCATACCAATATCCTTAAGGAGAGCACTAACACACTTATTAACATTTCTTACATGTTTATTAATAGCACGCATGTTTGTGCTATATCGGTTGCAACTGCGAATGATCATGTCCGAGAAGACAAGTTTACAACCAGGAAAAAGAAGGCTGATTGCCATTAAATCATTTCTCATTTCCTCCAGCAGCTCAGCCCCTTTGAGCATGCCAATATTGTTACCACCAGAGTGGATTATGATGCACGAAGGCAGGTCGGAAAGGGATGAAATGAATTGCCTTTCCTTCTTTAAAGATGGCAATACATTGGACCATCGCTTCCCCCCCCCCTTCTGATCCATCTCACGGTAACATTGCATAAATTAAAATTGATGTTTGCGTGATCCGTGCTGCAGAATTGCTCGAGTCTTGTGATGTACGAATCACCAATGATCCAAATGTTCTGCATCATTACTTAATAGAACACGCCAAGCAATTACTTATTAGTAGGCTGTCATTTACAAAATGTATTTAAGAATTGTCTTAAATGAACTCACCTAAAGTCTGTGGTGGAGTGAAAGATGTGTTTTTTCCTGCAGGCCATCTGCAGAATGTATCGGGGGAGTTGATATGCACAGTAAATGGAAATTGAGGATGTTAGCGCATGTGTATTATTTTTAGTTTACATATTTTTTAAATATGTATTTTCTCTCCCAAAGGATGGATATGTTTTCATCCGTTTTTTGGTATAAGTACAATTGTATTTCACTATAATAACTACATGTTAACTATATTTCATTATACTATTAGTACCTTAGTATTGTACAATATACAGTACAATATACTAAATCACTGAACTATAATATATATATTATATAGTATTATTGTACTATATAATATATATAGTCTTATTGTACAGTACTATATATCTGTTGTAGTGTATACAAGTGCATAGTGTATTGATATAGTATAAATATATAATATAAAATATACAGATATACAATATATATATATATATACAAATATATGTACAAATATACAAATTTACAATATAGTATATCAAATATATATATATGTTTATATAAATATGTGTGTGTGTGTGTCATCGTACATGTGCAATAATAATGTATAAATATTTCTATCAGTATACAATTGTAGAAATACATAATGTAATATGTTAGTATATATATATTATTATATATATGATATATGTTGTTGTGAGAATTTAAATAATAATATTTATTATTATTATATTATACTATGATATTATACATATTGTATGTTGTAAGTAATATTATAATATATAAAATATTACAAAACAGTACTGTATTATGTATTGTAAATGATCATTGCATAATATTAAATATTATATATGTATATATATATTTATATATTTATTTATATATAATATTTAATATTATGCAATGATATATAAATAATATTATAGATATATGATATATAATATATATTATATGAAAATAAGACACTAGATGTAAATATGTTATTATGTATATAATTTATTATAATACATTGCTATACTATGGTGATATATTACATATAATATACCTATATTAAAGTATATGAACTAAATGTTAATGATATTAACAATATTGTATATTTTGCTCGTTATTTTCATTACTGTGTCCACAGCAGCATACTCCATTAAAATGTTTTACAATATTAAAAACACCTACTCTGGTTCAGCTGCCCAGTGATTGTTAAGATGTTTACCCTCACACTGAGAAAGAAATGCACTTCATGGACTTCAAGGAACCTGTCCTAAAGCAGTGATTTCAAATCCTGCTATGATTGTCAAGGCCAAAAATACAAGACAGCAACTGCGAGGCAAGGGCGACGGAGGATTTTTAAAATTATTTCTTTTTAAAGTCAATCTCAATTGAGAACACAGAGGAGGGGGGGCGATAGCTGGTGGCATTGCTACATAGCTGGTGGCATTGCTATGTAGCAATGCCCGGGGGGGGGGGGATAGCTGTCTGGTAGCTGTGGTAGCTGCCATGCTGGCTCCTGGCAGGGGGATCACTAGATAGAGACCCCGGGGGCGAGGGGATAGCCACCTGGTAGCTGTGGTAACTGCCATGCTGGCAGGGACTGTGTATAAGGGAATCGGGACCGGGACGGGAGCATGTGGAGGACAGGGCAGGGGTGCTCCTGGCAGAGGAGTCACTAGATAGAGACCCCAGGGGGGGATAACTGCCCGGTAGTTGCGGTAGCCGCCATGCTGTGCTGGCTCCTGGCGGGGGATCACTAGATAGAGACCCCAGGGGGGGATAGCCGCCTGGTAGCTGCAGTAGCCACCGTACTGGCTCCTGGCAGGGGGATCACTAGATAGAGAGACCCCGGGGGGGATAGCTGCCTGGTAGCTGTGGTAACCGCCGTGCTGGTGGGGACCATGTATAAGGGAATCGGGACTGGGACGGGAGCACGTGGAGGACAGGGCAGGGGGGCTCCTGGTGGAGGAGTCACTAGATAGAGACCCCAGGGGGGATAGCTGCCTGGTAGCTGCAGTAGCCACCGTGTTGACTCCTGGCGGGGGGATCACTAGATAGAGACCCGGGGGGAGGGATAGCCACTCGCTAGCTGCGGTAGCCGCTGGGAGGGGAAATAGACAGCAGCAGCAGCATAAGTGAACACATGCACGACACACTAAAATGTTTGCAAAAGATGTGTACATTTGTAACAAAAACATTAATAATAAAAATAAAACGTTCACTTTTGCTGGATAACATTAACAAGAAAAATGAAAAGTTCAAGCACTTACACAAAAGCTTCTTTATGTTCGATGATGTGCTGATGAAGGAAGTAAGGGAATAGGACTCTTTCTCCTTGAGTCGCGATGCGGTGTTTTGTCACGGAGTGCAGCAAATCAGAGTATGTTTACCAACACAGACACCTGGTGCAGCTCCGACAGTCACTC
The DNA here is from genome assembly GCA_003113815.1 of Sphenodon punctatus. Lineage (NCBI taxonomy): Eukaryota > Metazoa > Chordata > Lepidosauria > Sphenodontia > Sphenodontidae > Sphenodon > Sphenodon punctatus. The sequence continues at coordinate 971,838 of QEPC01014630.1, forward strand.
ACTCTCACTGCGATTTGGGATCAAGAGAGAGAATAAGGCGACAAACAGACCTATTTATACTGAATAGTGAAGGCGGGACATGTCTCTCTGAGAAAGAATTAGCCAATAAAATTGGCCAGGCGGGTGTCTGTCAACACGGGTCTGAGAGTTTGATCTCATTGCGCCAGATATTGCGGTACCGAGTATTTCAGGGCGGCGGAAACATGCTGCAATGACGCGATCAATGGAAAGGGGAGTTGGTGTCGGGTCCTCTTCAAATCTGCAGAGCTGCTGTTTTCCGTTGTGCGGCCGAAATACTGTGGCACCATTAGCGGAAAGCCATTCCTGCGGCCTCGGAAAGCTGTGTCTACCGAACCATGCCGCGATGCGCGGAAGAGGGGTTTCCGTCGGTATTTGCTGCCGCTGTGGAATTTCACTGCAGCCCTAGCTGGTACTTGATGTCAGTCCCCCATTCAGCCCCCCTGGGTTCAGGTAACCAGGGGGACAAGTTCTCAGGTGGCCCTGGCCTGTCGCTGGTGTTTAATGTGAGGTTGGTGGCCAATAAATCTTTTATTATTCATGACTCTATCTTAGAGTGGGCTGCTGATCTCGTATGTGTGATGGAGACCAGATTGGACAAGTTGTCAGGGCCAATTTTGGTTGATTTCATTCCGGCCAAGTATTCCATTCAGCACCAGCTTAAGCTGATGGCTTGGGTTGGGGGGGGGAGCAGGGAAGTGTAGCCATTCTTTTTAAGGATGGTTTGGTCGTATGGAGTTTTTCAGTGCAGACAGAGTCTGAAATCAAGGGTCTCCATCTGGTGTTCGATTTAGCCAAAGATGGACGAGGGGATCAGGCCAAGGACGGGATTGGGATTCTGCTGGTGTACTGAGCACCCCACGGCATGACAGCATCCCTAACTGCTCTAGCTGCACTGGTTTCGAACCTGGTTTTGAGATCTCCTAGGCTTATTGTCTTGGTGGACCTCAATATCCATGCCGAGGCCAGATTGCTTGAGGTGGAGCAGGAATTCATGGACACCATGGCAACTATGGGGCTGTCCCAGGTAGTAGTGGGCCCAACACATGAGGGGAAAAATATTTTTGATTTGATTTTCTGCACTGACCTTGAAATGGGAGGATACGGTGATTGGGAGTGTTGAGAATTCTCCCTTGCCTTGGCTGGAGAGCCTCCATCTTGGTGCACCTGCCTAACTGTAATGGTGTGGGACTGGTTAAGATGGTCCACCCCCAAAGACTTATGGAGCCAGAAGGATTCCAGAATTCTCTAGCGGAGACACCTGTTGACCTTGACAGTCACTCTATCAATGATCTCGTGGCCTTCTGAAGCAACAGACTGGCTGAGGCCACTGATCGGGTGGCTCCCAGATGCCCACTCCCAGCGTTTTGTCACCTCAGGTCCCCATGGTTCATGGAGGACCTGGGGAGGCAGTTAGAGTTTGCATTCAGCACGACTTTGACTCTGCCATTTCAGATGTAGTGGCAGAGTCAGAGGTCAGCTTTTGTGGGATGAGTTTCAAATGGTGACATTGCCCAATGTCCTGTGGTCTGTTCGGGCCACAACTTGTGAACTAGACCCGTGCCCGTCCTGGTTGGTTAAGGCCTTCGGGGAGACATTGGAGCTGGTGCTGACTGGGGTTATTATCACCTCCTTTTGGGAAGGGAGAGTGCCAGACTGCCTCAAGGAGGCTGTGGTTCAGCCCCTGCTTAAGAAACCATGCCTCAGTGTGGATGCTCCAGTGAGTTACCGGCCTGTCTCTAACCTTCCCTTTTTAGGGAAGGTTATTGAAAGGGTAGTGACTCAGCAGCTGCAGGCACTTCTAGACTGCACCAGTTTTCTAGATCCCACGTAGCTGGTCTTTTGGTTATGGCATGGAGATGGAATTGGTAGTCTTGGTCGACGACCTCATGGTAGAGCTGGACAGGGGTCGCATGACCCTGCTAATTCTACTGGATTTATCAGTGGCTTTTGATACTGTGAACCATGAGTAAAACCATCGTTTTTAAAAGGTTCTGTTCTTACCTCTCCAGTAGATGACAGTGGGTGGTCCTACTGTACATCATCCCCTGGTCTCTCCCGTGTGAAATCCCACAGGGTTCCATTCTGCCCCCTCTCATGTTTAACATGTATATGAAGCCACTGGGGGTGGTCGTACACAGCTGGGGAGTTAGTTGTCATCAATATGCAGACGATACCCAGCTGTATTTATTATTTTATTTATTTGTTTGTATTTATTAATATATTTTTATCCCGCCTTTTCTGCTCACAGCAGCTCGAGGCGGCTAACAATCAATAATATATAAATACAATAATCAATATATTAAAACACTAATAAAAACTATACAATCAAATTGAAGTTAAATAAACCAAACCCTACCACCCTAAGCCACCCTTTACCCATCTCCCTCATCGAATGCCTGGCGGAACAGCCAGGTCTTGCATTTTCACTGATAGGAGAGAAGGACCAGGGCCAATTGGGCCTCTGCCAGAAGGAGTTCCACAGTCTGGATGCGGCCACCAAGAATGCCCTCTCCAGAGTTGCACCCCGGGATACCCGGGGGACCTCCAGAAAGGCAGCCCTGGCCAACCACAAGGGCAACTCCAGAGTCTGAGGAGTGAGACGATCTCGCAGGTAGGTGGTGCCCAGAATGTTTAGGGATCTATAGGTAAAACCCAACACCTTGAATTAGGCCTGGAAGACTATAGGCAGTCAGTGCAGAGAGCGGAACACCAATGTAATGTGCTCGCAGTGAGTCACTCCCTTAAGGAGGTGGGTCACCACATTCTGCACCAGTTGCAGTCTTAGACCATCACCATTGGTAACCCCATGTAAAGCCTGTTACAATAGTCTAGTCTTGAGGTAACAAAGGCATAGATGATAGTGGCTAGGGTGGAATCTGAGATACACAACTGAAACTGCCGCAACAGATGTAATTGGCAAAACATGTTCCGTAACAAAACCTCCAACTGGACATTCAGGCAGAGCAGGGAATCGAGGAGCACTCACTCCCAGACTATGAACCTGAAGGATCAGTGGTGGACGGACCCCATCAATGACAGGGGATGTCACATCCACCGCCTTACTCGTTAACTTCACCTCCATCTTGTTGGGATTCAGCTTGTTAGCTTGCCCTCATCCATTCCCCCACAGCTGCCAGATGTTGGGTAAGCACCAAGACTGAGTGGTCTGGGTCAGATGAAAAGGAGAGGCAGAGTTGGGTGTCATCAGCACATTGAACATCAAACTCTCTCACGACCTCACCCAACTGCATATACACGTTGAACAGGAGAGGGGACAGAATGGAACTTTGGGGGACTCCAGATGAGAGGTCCCAGGGAGATGAAGAACAATCCCCAAGCACCACCTGCTGAGTTCTTCCGGCCAGGAATTAGCAGAACTATTCGAAAACAATTCTGTCCATCCCAGCCCTTTTCATCCAACCCAGGCCCTGCTATTTCCTTGCTGTCCCAGTGTCTGGCTGCTGTGAGGGACTGGATGAGGTTGAGGATTATTGAAGCTCAATCCTGATAGGACTGAGGTGATGTTGGCAGAGTGTTGGTTGTCTGGGGGAGGAGAACACCCCTGTAATTAGGGGTGTTCATCCTCCATTGGTTCCATCTGTGCGGAGCTTGGGTGTGCTCCTGGATTTGTAGCTGCATTTGGAATCTCAGGTGTTGGCTGTGGCCAGGGATGCCTTTCACCAATTACATCTGGTGAGAAGGCTCTGCCCATATGTCTCAGGCTCAGACCCCACCACCCTCATTCATGCATTCACCATCTCATGACTGGACTATTGCAATGTGCTCTATGTAGGGCTGCCTTGGTGACAGTTCGGAAACTGAAGCTGGTCCAAAATGCTGCGGCCCATCTCTTGACTGGGACGGGCATCAGAGAGCACATTACACCAGTGCTTCAAGTACTGCACTGGCTGCCTATTGTCTTCTGGGCCCGATTCAAGGTACTGGTTTTAACGTTTAAAACCTTTAATTATCTGGGTCTTGCTTATCCAAAGGATCACCTCACCTCCTCGGCAGCCCCTGCGGTTGTTCGGGAGGCCCTCCTGGAGGTCCTGCATTTTTGGCAGGTCCTTACGAGCAAGAGGGCATTCTCCGCAGTCACACCATCAGTTTGGAATGCCCTCCCAGCAGAGACCTGCCTCAGTCTGAATCTCCTTGCCTTCCAGTGTAGTTGTAAGACCTGGCTCTTCCGCCATTTGGTGGGGGGCAGGTGTGTGTGGGATGGGTTAGGGGTTTGGGTGGGGTGCTTTTTGTACAAACCAGCTGACTGTAATGTGTTTTTATTTATATATTTATATTGGATATTATATTTGCATTGTATTTATTTATTTGTATATGTTTATTTTATTGTGAGCTGCCTTGAGTTGCCTTTGGGCAAGAGGGGCGGGATAAAAATACAAGAAATAAATAAAAATAAATAAATAAATACGTTGGTTTCAGGGTGAGGGGTATTTCCATTCTGTGGGTCCATTCTGAAATTTTCTTTTTCTTTTTCCTGCTTCATCATAGTGTAAATGAGGGATTTCCCCATGTGGCCTGACAGATGGATGTCAATGGAAAAGTCACCAAGGAAGTGAAGGAAAGTCTTATTTTTAGGATACTTGCATGTCATCTACTTTGCATACGCACCAGAGCCTCACCCACCTAAAGTCATTTAAAGGGTAACAATTACTCAGTTGTGAAAGTAGGTTTTCCCCTTAATTCCCAATTTTATATGTTGTAATGAAGCAAACTGATTCTTTATGTAATGCTTATGATGAGTCATCATCAGCGCTTCAGGCTTGTACTAAGAATGCAATTTGTTTTGTTCCAAATGCACTCAATCAAACATAGTGGCTTAAGGATTTCCAGAAGTGTATTTGTTTGTTTTCAGGTGGTCTTTGTTCCATAATCATGGCACCTCATCTACCACAAAGGCCCTTTTCAAACGGGCCGCGGTGGGTGGGGGGGATGGGTGTGTGCCTGCGGTGGGTGGAAGGATGTGTGCACCCATTTCCATGGGGCACACCCATTTCCACCCATCTCCACCCATGGAGCAACCAGCATTGGAGCCAATTCCTCCATGCGTGGGTGATGGGTGTAGCGTGGGAGCACGCATGCACCTCCATCCATCCACCATGGCATTTCCACGGGTGCCTCCACCCATCTCCACACAGCGAAACTGCATGGAGATGGGTAGAGACGTCTCATGTGAAAAGGGTCAAGGTCCAGAATAATGACTGAACACTTTGTAGTGTTATTCCATTGAAAATGAATGAAGAATGGAAAATGGAATTAAAACATGGCAGTTCATTCACTGCCTGGTCAAACAAGGACTGAGTTCACTGAGCAGAAATTGATGAAGGCACAGTAAGTTTGAGATTGAAACAGATACCAACACAATCATCTGAAAAATGAGGATATATGTGTTGAACTCCAATCATAAGATGTATGTCAGAATGTGAAATACAAGAACTTTATTCCAACTGTATTAGCAGTGAATTGGAAAGATTTGAGTGGGAAATAATAGGGTTATGTGAATCAAGATGAAAGACAATGGAGAATTCTACTACAATGAACAGGTAATACTGAGACTGGAAAGAGGGTGAAGAATAGAGTTGCATTGTGGCTAAAGCCAAAGGCAAGCTAGGCTCTTATGATATTCAATCTATTTTTTCTTCATATGTTGAAAGAGATGTTCAAAATTAAGTCTCTAGATTATTACAATTTTTGTCAATTTCTTCCTGTTTTGCAGAGGTTGGTGCATATACCTGTACTATTGCAACTGCACTAAAATTAAGTCATGTCATGTTCATTTGCAGCCAATATTGGATTGAATCATAAATTAGTGCTCTGCTCGCATCTGTGAGCCTGAGAGCAACCCAAAACATGCCAAGAACTAACATAGATATGATGTGGACAAATTGACAGAGCCAGATACAAGGAAAGAATACAAAGAAGTCTCATAGAAAAACATATTCTGGGGAAAGAAGAAATGAATGCCGAGGAGCCCTGGAAAAGCATTAAAATGCTTTAAGCAGAACAAGTCTTGGGTACATGGCCAAAATGAAGAAAGTAAGTTGGATGACAGATGAAGTGCTGAAGTTGAATGACAAGTCAGTCATTTAAGGGGGGTAGAAGGGTAGATGGAAGCATAAGAGATGAGTATAATGAGATGACCAGAGTAATAAGAGAGAAAGCAGAGAGAGTCAGAAACAACTGGATAAGTGAACAATGTAAGAGAAAAAGAAGAATATGCAAAAATGATTGTACTGCAAGAGAACTAAGTGGAATATCTGAATTGGAGATATCAGCAGTGAAAGACATGCAAGTGGAAATAACTGACAATGAACAAGCAAAGACTATGTGACAGAAAGAATATATTTGAAGAATTGTACATGTGCAGAGCACAGTAGATTAAACAATCCAAGAAGCTTCCTGGTACAAGTGGAGAAGAATAGATGCCAATAGATGCTATTAACTATTCTAAAACCTATGCCATTGCCATTCTGAGAAAAAGTTGAAATCTCAAAAGAAGGTTTGGAAAAGAAAAAGGCACTGGGAAGTGGCAACATAACCCCAGAGCTGCTACAAACAGGTGAAGAACATAAAGTAAATGGGATGTACAAGCTATTCAACAAAATGTATAAAGAAGAGCAAGTACCATGCAAATGGGTGAAGTGATAATAATACTGATTTATAAGAAGGGAGATAAGATCAAGTGGAAGAATTACAGAGGACTCTGCTTATTTGAGTGTACCAGAAAAGCATTTACCAAGACATTGCAGAGGAGAATGAAAAGGCATGTGGAAGTAGTGCTTACACTACTAGATTGGATTTAGATCAGAACAACATACAACGTAAGTACCTAAGACACAACTGACCACGCTACTGTTAATTTCACAGATTTTAAACAGACTTTTGATAGTATATGGTAGAAAAAGATATGGCAAGTTGGGAGAATGTATACAGTCCCCAAGACATTGATCTGATATAAAATATTTAGAGCAAATGAATGAGTGTGTTGAGAACACATAAGCAGTAGGGATGTGTGAACACGGTTTGGACGTTCAGTGTTTGGCCTGAAGTCAGCCCATTCCGACGGCCAAACCGAATGGCCAAACCGAATGCGGAAACCCCTGAACAGTTCGCCCACGTTTGGATGAGTTTGGTGGCATTCGGGCAGGAAAAACGTGACTGTCAGACCCGCAGAGGGGGGGCAGCTGAGGAGCAGTCTTCCTTGCACCAGGGGTGGAGAAGCTTGGAGTAGCAGCCAGCCTGCCCAATCACCATCCCTCTTTTCCTCAGACCACTGGCTTCGCAGTCTGCGATTTATTTAAAGTAGCATTAGATTGATTTAGATTTCATTTCAGTTTTGTACCCCTCCCTGTGTTGTTTGTTGTGAGCAGTCTGTGTCCCCCCCCATCCAGTGGCGGCTGGTGGGTTTCGAGGTTGGTGGGGCAGTAAGGCTGGCCAGCCTGCCGGCGGGCCGGCGCAACCTTATT